>NAGG01000738.1:0-43811 GCA_003031705.1 Calonectria naviculata | reverse complement strand
CCTCTGCCCTCCCCACCCAGACCTTAGACAACACCCACAGAGATTGGGAGATCTCCTTATGTGAGATCCGTCAAGCACTGTAGCTAACCGCTGTTAGTTGAGCACGCTCCCCAATATTAGTTTCCGACGACCAAGTCGTTAGCACCACGGGCCGAGGGACCCGCCAAGCGGCTCATGTGCTTAGCTCCAGATTGTTAACTCCATCTCAACGCTTGGGGCTCTCGATGTTTGCTCATGAATCCTCTACTCAGACCATGACGCACGTGGCTATTAGCCGGAAATAAGCTGAGGGGGGAGATGGTAACCCCCTCGCCATCTTGCACTTCATGTCAGTTTGGTTGGTTCTCCGCCTCCTGCATACATCGTATATGCTGATCGGAGATAAATCACAGAGCAGACTGCAGCCTCAACTGAGACAGTAGGACTTGGTGACTATTCCCTCTCTCCTCTGTGGCTGGCTAGAGTTGAAAACCCCCCATTTCCAAAGTGCAATCCAAACGATATCTAGTGGACGCGGTCAAAGTTTTCCACTTGTCATGGAAAGGTACATTTGCAAGCCCGACCATGGCCCACCAAGACGTCAGGGCCATCCAAACATAGCTAGATCCATGTCGTGTGTTTTTGGTGGCCGCCTGAGACCTGGTTCGCCAGTCTATGGTCCCTAAATCTACCGAGTGCAATGGCACAAGACTTCGGATGACTCTATTTCCGACCGCCATGGCGTTCGTCCCACTCGTAAGGCAAAACTAACATGCTCGGCAGCTCCGAAGAGTTCAATTGGATATAGTCTCGTTTTGATAGTGTTGGGGTGTGTGATGAGTAGCTCTATCGAGATTAGTTAATAAATAGTGGTAGACTATTGATAACTTGCAGGAGGGCTTATTACAAGGGAAGCCGGCGTAAAAGGCCGGCGCGAGACAATCTAAGACCTTGCTGCACTGTCGATCAACAGATTCCTAGGCCCGGGTCGCCCCCGGTCTCCCGGACCATCCACACTCAAGGAATCAGCTCACAGTTTTGCTTCACACCTCCAATAAGCTTGGTGAGCAATTTTATCACGTACCACCCAAGATGAGGTCACTTCGTAAAAAAGAAAAGAAAAGAAAATCAAGGCACCCCACAAGGTAACCTCCCGTATGAACAGAGCCACTGTACCTTGATTTGTTTGGTGGAAGCCACCCGAAGAATTTCGGGTGTCTCATCTGAACCCCTGTGGATAGAGCATGGGGCCACGACGCTTGACCCCACAGCCTAATGGGTGGCTTGGAAATCCAGGCTGAGTTTGCCGGCAGCGAGTTTGGTGATTGCCAAAGAAAGCAGGCTTCCAAGGAGCCAAATCAGGGAACTCGCATCTTCGCACATCCTCGCAGCGAGTGAAATGGAACGTAGCCTCACGCCGCAGGGTTACATGTTAGGCTGAAATGTGCACTCTTTGCCAAGACCGCCAGCAAGCTAGCCTGACTCCTGAGCCGGAACTGCGGCAATGTTTTCTTCTTCGTCCTGCTTTCCCTCTTGCTCAGCAAAATCTAGCAACAATGGTTGATCGTTTCAACAATACATGTCAAGTTTGAAGGTGGCGAAAATGGAGACGATCGGCGTTAGGAAGCTGGTAACAAACCGATAGAAATGACAAGTCAGCTCCACATCGAGGATATCCATGTCTGTCCCAAGGCGCCAAGCGTTGCCTGAGATGACCATCAGGGCAAGTGATTCGGCATTTTCGCTCGTACCCCCGACATGTGGGTTCTATTAGACATTACCATTCGTGTTAAGCTTATGTTGGTTGTCCTAGGATGGGAGGGGGTGTGGTCTCATCTCGCCCATGTTTTCACAGCGAAAGAGCACAGGGCAGACCAGTCAGTCCCCAGAGGATCTGCCACTAGACTTGCAGATCCGGACATCCCCGCTGTCAGTTAGTTGTCGGCAGGAGCTCGACAAATTCCCACAGCAGGCATGATTGGTGAGCTGCGTGGTCACCACAGAGGGTCTGACTCTGAAAACAACCACCAGCATTCACGACGGAGCAATGTGGATCCGGGCTGTCCAACAAAAGACCAGCTGTTTAGGTAGTAGTCGGCGTGACTGGGATGCCGCTTGTCCTGCCTGCACCAAGGGTGCGCATCGTAAGTAGGTCGGAGCAACGCCGTACCCTGCATATAATTAGTACTGCAATTGCTTCCACGGCGGTTACTGACACCCCATCCCACTGAATTGGGGTACATCATTGAAAGGTAGAGTCAATTTTGTATATTTGGACCAATACATGCAAGTGGCTAGGGAGAAAGTGTATTGGCGATTTTGTGCGAATTATTGCTTACACAATCAGCTGGGAAACGGTAAGATGAACTGCATCTTCTTCGTTGGATGCAGCGGAATAGGTGCCTGTATTTGTTGGAGTTGGCGAGGGCATCAAAAACTTTCGGTAGTAAGAAGATGTGATAGTAATTAACCGTCATGGAAACGAATCCTGCAAGCATGAATTGTCAGATGCCTTCACTGGGGTGGATTCCGTGAATTGTTCTTGCCCATCATCAATCACAGCGAGACCCGGGCGGCAGTGTCACGTGCTTTATTCCAGAACAAAGATCGACCCATCTAGTACATCCGCGCTATTCCCTCCGAGGCTCTTCAGCACCATTACAGCGGCTTTATAGGAGGTAAAAGCAGCCTTGCTGTTAGAACACAAGTACCTAGGCAAAAATTCTGCCCCCGCGATCCCCTCACCTAGTCAAGATGGTCTACGAGCGTGCATAGCAAGGACGAATCCGACTTGTAGCCTTTGCCAGTTCCATACTTTTCTAACATCTCGAGCAGTGGCAGGTGAGCGGTGCGGCTGCACAGACTTCCCCCAAGATGGTCTACTACTTCACCTCCAACGTCGTCGAGCCCTCGGGCTTCATTTATGTCGGCAAGGACAAGTTTGAGAGTACGTCGCTTCCCACCCGCTGCTCCGCGATACGGCTTGGCTGAGGCTAGTTAGACGAGGATTTGATCAAGTTCGGCTGGGAAGAGGATATTTGGTGAATTGCCCTTTACATATTCGCGCAAATGAGTGTTTCTAACCTGAGAATAGGGTATGGGCATTGAGTCTTTCTTGCGCCCAGATAATGTAGCTAACACTGCCCCCTTAGTTCCACGTCGACAAACTCTCCAGTGCCCATATCTACCTCCGCATGAGGGAGGGCCAGCAATGGGACTCGTTACCCGAGGAGTTGGTCATGGACCTTGCCCAGCTGACAAAGGCCAACTCGATTGAGGGTAAAGACTTCTTTCCTACTGAGTCGATAAGCTTGCCTTGAAGCCTTCTAACAGCTATGTCAAGGAAACAAGAAGGATAACATCACCATCATATATACGCCCTGGTCAAACCTCAAGAAGGATGGCAGCATGGAAGTCGGCCAGGTCGGGTTCAAAGACCCTCGCAAGGCATGTACGATACTCCTGAACTTTGGGCCTTCACTAACATAAGTGGTGTAGGTCAAGAGGGTCCTCGTTCCCCAACGTGAGAACCCAATCGTCAACCGCCTCAACAAAACCAAGGTGGAGAAGAAACCAGACCTGAAGCAGGAAAAGGATGACCGAGACAAGGAGCTTCGCCAGAGGGACCAAGCGGCCCAACAGCTGAGGGTATGTCTGAACAATACAAGACCTGCAGAATATCGCAGTGACTAATATTCCTCGTAGCGCAAGGAAGAGGCTCGGCAGGCCCAGGAGTGGAAGGAGAAGAAGTGGCAAAAAGACCATGCATACGATGAACTGTTCACCGAAGAGAACATGTTGGGGTCTAGTAACCAGGATCGCGACGAGAACTGGGAGGATGATTTCATGTGATCATTTATCATTGAATCATTTGCGGGCTAGGAACTTGCAGAAGCTAGCATCCTAAAAAGTAGCCAAGTGATATTTCAATCTGCATCTTTAGAGTGACACGTATTGCACTCAATTCATTACACCCGTTTCTTAATGTCGTCATGTCAATAGGGTATCCAATCCTTCCATCCCAGGCCGAACAAATGAACAAACATAAACAACACCGGGGCCACGTATACCTATCAATTCTAGCCACTAACGCCAATCCCCATGCTTCCACTCATGCTCATCTCATCAAATCGACTTGTCAGTCCCCCTAGCTCGCTGGAGGTTTCAAGACGAATGGGGCTTGATGAACCAAGCTCGCTGGCACTACAGCTGGATAGCCCTCCTTGCACACGACTGACAGAGTCTTGCGTGTTAAACGATGTTACCAGACGAGGTGGGAGGTCTTCGTCCTCAGGCTCCTCTTCAATGAGGTCCTCAAGATCTTCATCTGGATTAGGGGCTGGTTTCTCGTTGGACGATCGGTGGCCCTCCTGGTTTCCTTGTGTGATAACAGGCTCCCCTCCCGGAAGCCTGACCTCTCTAGCTTCTAGGGTCTCTGCGATGTCGAGGAGTAACAAATCCATAGGGCAAATGTACGCCACATGCTTTCGCTGGCTCCAGGCCAGGATGTGTCCGCAAAGTTGACCATGTCGGCGATCAATGACCCAGGCGCCACTATCTCCAGGGATACCAAGCGGAACACCTAGCCTCTTCCCTGCATCTTGCTGAGAGATGGCGCTGGTGATTTGATATGTGTGACTAGGAGACGCTCGGCCATAGATCTTGACGCTGGTTAGGGCCGGGAGGATCTGTCCAGTCTGCAAGCCGCTTGTTCTTGCCATGCATTGGACTTCCAAACCTGGCAGAGAGTCCGAAGGAGCAACAGTAGTTGGCCGAAGCAATGCCGCTTTGTCTTTGTGCGTTGGGCCTAACTTGCGAAGCGATTCAGAGTCTTGAGCCCGGGGGATCGAATTATCGTCAGGCATTCTGTCATCAGAAAATTCGAAAAGGGCCCAGTCAACTTCGTGAACAAGACCATTTGCCTGCTTTCTTCGGATTCCACTGGATGCATATATTTCCCCAAGACTGTAAGTGTCAATGTGGTCTTCATCTTCAGTCTCAGGACAAGGGTAGAAGCCCTCTTCCACATCATCAAGGGCTGGTTGTGTGACAATGTACCCATCACCGCAGCCAGGTTCTACGCCTGGAATATCACCAGGCTCGCTGTATTCCTCATCCTCATCATCTTCATCATCTTCGTAATCGCTAGTTATATCGGACTCGGAATATGCCTCCGATTCAGTGTCGGAAAGCTCGTAAGCGAAATCATCATCAGCGTTGCTATCTTCACCAGACCCAGTATACCAGTCTAGGTCGGGGAGAGCACTGCATCGTAGAGCATCGTTATTACCAAAGTCTCGATCTGGGTCATCGAGCATATGATGCACAGTCATTCCATAAGGCTTGTCATCAATAATGACAAGGCCGCCCAAGCTAACAGGCGGGAGGTGTCGATCCCCAATCCAAGCGCCAATGCTTGCTCCATTTCCTGGTCGCTCTTGGTACTCTGGGTTGATTGCATCGAGATTATCATCGCCATGTGTACCATCTGCATTACTTCTCCGGGCCATTGATCTCAAGACAGATCGAGGCTGGCGTCGTGACCGTAGAACATGGCCCCGGCAGACTTTCAGAGCAAAACCAGTCGTCTCATCAAACAAATCACCTAGCCTCTTGTTGAGAATTGCACGAACTTTGCCAACAGACGTGCAAACCACGAGAACAGTGGGCTGAACCTTTTGGGGACTTGGCCCAATCGACTCGAGGGAAATTTCCACCGATTCAGGATGCTTACGATAGAAATGTCGCAGCGCATGATTAATCTGAGGCATCAAGATTTTATTCCATCGATCCACAATCTCTGGGGCAATGGGCACCTGCGGATAAAGCCGAACCTTGGCTTCTTTCTCTTTCGTAGAAGCTTTTTCAGTCGAACCATCTGAGCCATTATTAGTAAACGGGAACTAGACGTGATTTAGATGATGTATTAAACACTTACCGTCGAGATCCGCATTTACATCAACCTTTTCGATCCCCTTTTCTCGGGTTGGTTTGACAGTGTCGGGAAGTGCCTGTTTCTCTTTTGTAGGCTTTGAGGCAGGCCTCAAGTCTTTACTATCTTTGCTGTCCTTGCTGTCCTTGCTGTCCTTACTACTCTTGGACGTAGGAGAAACGCGATGCGGAACCGAAGGCGAAACAGGCTCGACTTGACTGGTTTCTTGACCCAGTCTTTCTTCGAGACCACTGACACCATCTAAGATGCAGCAGGCTTCCAAGAATCGGCTTGCCCTGACTTGTACGGTATTGAGCAAAGCCTCTCCGCTGGAGCGTCCTGCAAGCTCATCATCTACTGCACTCCAACACGCTTGGACTGCTTTCATGTATAATGTGCCGCAACGAACGGCGAGCTGCTCCAGCAGGGATTCGGGGACAAATGTTGAGGATGAGCCAGGAACAAGGTCTTCGATCTTGGTCCATAAACCAATAGATAGCAAGATCATGGCAAGAGAATAGAGGTCTAAAACACGCTGGTCTGTGTTTTGGGACATTGGTGAGGTCGCCAAGTTACGGGGGTCCAACGGGTGCCTCGAAAGATTGGGTGTGGTGGCTGGTGTGTCGTCAGGAAATAGGTCAAAGGAAGATATCAGAGGTCGCCTGATGTCTACTTCTCCATTGCTAACACCGGGTTCTGTTGTGACGGCGTCGCAGAAGGAAATGTTCCTATCGATCAGATTTCCGTGCGTCACGCCCCTAGCATGCATGTCGAAAACAGTGTTCACCAAGTTGTGAGCCAACTTAAATTTGGCTTCCAACCTGGGTTCTGAACCAGAACGTGAGATGAGGTCCCCTAAAGTTGGGAGATTGTACAAGGGATTTTTTGTAAGGCGTTCGAACGAGACAGCATTGAAGGACGGAGGGAACCTGTAGACAAGCCCAAGTCTCGAGTTCTCCATATCCTCGAAATAACCCAAAAGGCGAGGCAAACCGGTCCACGTGCCGGGTGATCTTTGAGGGTCCTGTTGCAATGCAGCTGAGAGCTTCTCGAATCGAGACATTGGAGGCATGATCCCTGTGATGGAAAATATGGAGTCAAATGTAGCATACTCGAGAAGCAATGGGGCCCATGGCTGGCGAGATGTTCCGTGAGTAAGTTCTGAGTAAGCGGTTTTGCTCATAAACACAACCTCTCGTGGTGGACTGGAAGTATCATCGCCTTGTCTTGGGTGCAAATGAGTCAAGGTTTGAGGATCAATTTGCTGCGGAGTTTGCATTCGTGTAGACTCAAAGGGACGGAACTCCTCGGACGTTGATGAAGACTTCAAAGGTGATTTGGACGACCTGCGAGGCATCGCGGCTGACGAACGCGTCCGGGAGAGATCGAACAGGGTGTCAATTGACGCTGTAAGATCATTGACCAAGTCTTCGAAGCGGTTCTTATCCCATTGTATCAAGGGCGGTTTTGTATCTTGTGAAGTTGGTGCCGCATGAACGATGCGTTTCGAACTCAGCCACAAAGGCTCAGCCTCAGCGAGAATGTCCTTGATGGTAGACATGATGCTTCCAACAACCTCACTGAGGCCGGCTTTGGATAAAGACTCATCGATCTCGGCGGATTGGTTCGGATCAGACCACTCAAGACCCCAACTGACGAGACGGTCTTTCTGAATGCGCAGCTTACGATGAAGCGCCTTGATCTCCGGGTCTTCTTCATTTCGAACAGGCTCCTTTACGAAATCGCTCGACTTTTTAGTGTCGTTATATAACCGGCTCAGCCGCTTCTGGAAGGGCAGCTGGAAGCCTCCGAGAGGAAGAAACGACTCCATGGCGATTTTTTGGTGTCTCCTCTCTTCAATTGCCAATGCAGCGTCTGGCTAACTCACCGAACGCTGGCACGGATGTCGATGCCGCGTGCTGTGATGCAATAGCCGATGGGGCTGAGGCGGGGAATTGGTGTAGGGAGTATTTAGTGAGGCTCAGTAAGAGGCGCGCAGCTGGAGCTAACGCTGGCGCATCGGCATGCTTGGCGCACGCAGGAATCGATTCGGCGGCTGGTTTTAGTACTCGTTCTTCACATGCAAAAATGCAGAGCAGAGCAGAGCAGAGCAGCGCCAGACTTGAGGCTTGCGGATGGCCGTCGATACAAATTAAAAGGCTGTTATCTCGGTGCCTGTAGCGGATCTGCGTCACGGCCTCTTTGCGGCGCTTTCCTCGACTCGGGATTGTTCCAAATGCTGCTGCCTGAACATGGGCCTCTCTCATTGGCTGGCATCTTCCACCACACTCTGACGATGAATTGGAGACTCGGGTTGGTTCTTTTTCCGTCCCGAGGAATGCAGTCATCTGATTTGGGGCATGACAGAGCACATGACGTCGCTTGGCATTCTTGCACGTGCTTTCTCCCGTGATTAAATGTTGCCTACACCACAACAAGGTTCATCTACTTGGTGATCCACCAGTCCCGCTCAATGCGCGTCCTTCGTTCCATTGTAATGACATCGAATTTATTCCCAGAACAACCCTGATCGTGTCAAACCTTATTGCTTGGCTCGTCCCAGCACGAGATGCATTTCGAGGTTTCACAGTGGCCACTGGAAACCATGATCTTGACCGCCACGACCTTCGTAATATTCCCTCCAGCCTATGAGAACCGCGCATCCCACCTGACCATTGATGTTTCAATGCTTCGAACCTTTTGAAAACCTACTCCATCAGGCGACTGCCGGTCAGGCCCCTCCCTTGCCAAGGGACATGGCGAGCGACGAGGCGGCCCGCTTTCGTCACTACCCTGTTACGGAATTGCGGCACTGCGCTCCCGCATCCCCGGCATGGGCAGGGCTGGCTCCATTTTCGACGTCGTGTCTTGGCCCTGGAAAACACATTACTGAAAGGGGGGGCAAAGCCAAAGAATTAAGGTAACGTTTTGAACGCCATCAACAAATGCGGCATTATTCGGTGTATTAATTTAGACTCTTTTCCCCTACCTCCTTAAGGAATACGCCGCAACTCCCAGTGGGCCAGAAGGATCAAGGGGAAATGCTGGGCTCACCGAAGGCCGCCGAGGCCAAGTGTAGGAGCCGCTGATCAGGTACTTGTGGCACGCCACTAGTCACTGAACTCTGTCGATCCATCATCTGTCCGCGGAAGGGTTCGATGGTGTCTCACCTCAGTCCGCCGGTCGGCCGATTTGGCTACCGACTATGCATGCAATTAGGGCGCCACTTCCGTGACAGTACTTAACGAATCACGTCATGACCATAGCTGCTATAATTACACTCGTCATTTTTTCCAGCTGCGTCTAAAGTCTCTAGCCTGCGACTCTATGGATGTGGTGCGTTAATTCGTTTCCTCCTACTCAATAAGAGTCCCTACTATTCAAGCAGACGAGTTATTTACATTCCGCCGACAAATATATACACTAAAATTATCAGAACGCCCTTCGAGTAAAATCCAAATGCCTCCAGAACGCAGAATATCACTTTTGCGAATACTCGATGCTGTATTGAACCGTCTTCTGGATGGCACCCTGTTGGTTGTCACCCCATTGCGGCACAGAACCTGACCCTCTCTTTGCCGTGGCACCCAAGATGCTTTCCTCGCTGCCCGTCGAACTGGGCTTCTTGACGGCACCCATGTGAATCCCGTTGCTGCTGCTATCAATCGGAATCCACTCATTCTTGTCTCGAGTCTGGCTGTGTGCAAATGATTTGGTGCCATAGCTTGTCGGCCCGTACTTTTGGTTGTTGCTGCTGCTCTTGGGCATAAGCCTGGGGAACAATTTGACAATAACTGGTCGAGCCATCGGTAAACAGGCACAGACAATCGCGACGTTCATCTCGATAATCGTCCACATAGTTGATGAGATGTCATATGTTGAATCAGTGGTTGTCGACGCGATATCGATGGTTGTAACTCGGAGACACGAGGTAATGACGACGAACCCGCCTAGGGCAAAGACGATAACCAGCGCCACCTTTTGGGCTCGTTGGATCTGTAGCTGATACACGAGCGCCATCGGCATAAATAGGATGAGAAGGTCGGTGGCGATCGAAAAGCCAGCATTTGCGTACCAAAATTTTCCACTGTCAATACATGTTCCGTCGATCGTCTTGTTGAATGCTCGAGGGATCGGATTGCATTGGAAGATCGTGATGATAACGGAGGCGACGCAATAAGCAAATACGCAGACAATCAAGAACCAACAGAGCCACTTGAACCAGCGGATCTTACTAAAGATTCGAAGGTAAAGCAGCAGGATCGAGCATTTCGTCAAGTTGATGCAAGCTTTGTACGTGACTTGGCACACGTAAAAGTACTGCAATAATATATCACATTAGACCGGCACCAGCGATGGAAAAGGAGAACATGAAGGTACAAACCTTTAGGGCTTCGATTTTGTCCGCTAGATCAAGCGTCTTTACGTGTCGGCCAAAACCAAAGTGGCATGCTGCTACCAGTAAGTTCCGTGTCAACCCCAGCATAACTGCATTGCTTACAAGCAATTTCCATTGCACTAGACAATAGAGCAAAGACCTTTCCAAAAAATCTGTTAGTTTGCAAGTATGCGACGTGTTTGTATAATATAGACTTACCAGGGACGCAATGATGGCATAGTCATCGGCGCCGAGGTGTCCGCCTTTTCGATGCCGTGACCACACTCTCGTTGCTACCAACAATGGACAAAGGACACCAAAGATGGCTATGGGGATATATAGCATATGCGCATTGCTCTCGTTTGGATCCGGGGTATCGGTAGCCATGTTGAGGGATGAATGTTGGTCCAAACCACCTGGGCCTGTCAAATATCGTCCGGGGTCGTCCTGAAGTGAAAGATCGTCGGGGCGCTCAAAGATATATATGAGAATGGGCTTTCCCAAAAGGAGGGACTGGAGGACCCTAGCCTCCAGAAAGAACCAGCGAGAGAGTCTCGAACAAATACAGAAAAGGTGGAGAATGGATGACAACCGAACAGCATGGACAGACGCAAGAGGACGGAATTCAGGGTGATATACGGCTAAGGAGGCGACCTCAACACCAAGGGTCCGGGTCGAGGATCGGGGCAGGTCGTGCCGTCCTCCTTCATTCTGGGCAAATCCGAATAATGGAGCAATACGTGTACTTACCTTTTCAGCAGCTCCCCCACGACAGCGCCCTGCCGAAAACTACGGTGCAGCGGGTGGTCTTCACCCGGGCCCATCCTTGTCGGTATATTGGGGGAGCTGTGGCAACAGTGGTTCGAGCATGCTAGTGGAAGGCGGGCGTGATCCTCACAGGCACAGGACATCAGGGGCGCGAGACGCATTTTCCGCTTTGTCAGGGAGATTGAGGGACGTTTGATAGCGGAGAAGACTCTGAGTGGTTTCGAGAACGACCCACGTACGCCCCCCAGGAAGGAGTGAGAGGCTTGGAGGAACCTGGTTCCCATGCTCCTATGGGCGCTAGACAACGGAGCTGCTTCGGATGTGTCGTTTTTTTCGCGGCTCAGCACAGTCAATCTTTTTGACATGGTTCTTGCTTTTTCCCACTCACCCCCCATCCATGAAGGTGTTCATTCATTGGGGCACCAGCGTCATTGTCCATCTCTTCGACGACGATCTCTCCAATCGTGGAAGGTGGACCTTCGCTTCAGAATCTGTATCTCAGCCGTATCGAGCTACATATGTGAGGCTGATGCACACAAAGGTGCCCGCCCTGAGACAGCAGTCGAATAAGGCGGAATAAGAAACATGCGGTTTCGTAATGGCACACGAGTTTTCGCTCCGACGGGTACGTCTAGCCAGCGGGAAAAGGCAAACAAGCGGGCCGATGCCAAGAAGGATGGATAAACCGGCTTCCTTGAACAATTGCCGGCGCAGCTACTCGTTGCTGTAACCAGATTCAGTTTCTGTGCCGCGGTGGACCGGGGTGTGGCCATGACGCGCAAATTGGTGTGGCCCGCGACAGATCTCAACCCTACCCCAAGCCTGGCTCCATCCTTCTCGCTACAGAGTCGCCCAGACCCGTCAGATACTACGTCTCATCGTCTCAAGGGCTCTTTGATACCCAGGTCACGTCTGCGCCCGGCCGTACCAGGTTGACGGGATCGAGTGCGAACAGCCCACATTTTGATCCGACCTTGCTCTGTCACTGCTGTTGAGATCTGCAATATTGCTTGCAGATGACTACCTTGAAGGGCAGGACAGTTGGAATCACGCTAGATCTGCCAACGTGTTTGCATCATTCCGCACAGACAAGACGGGATGGGGCAGGCCGGGCAATGAACCTCACAATAGATACATGTTCCAGGCGCGGAGAGTCGCATGCACAAAGCCGGGACCTTGGTACCGCGTGTTTCGCCCAGTAGTCCCATTTGTGGGTCCTGGCCTGGGCATCGGACAAAGACATTGTCGTTGTGTGGCTTATGAACAGTCGTCTGGCCACTTCAATCTCGCCTCGGGTTGGCTGTTGAGAGCAAAAGTGCCATACAAAAATCGGGTCAGAAGTGCCCCTGCCTCTGGGTAACCAATTGCCGGGCTGCAGCAGACAAGTTCAATACGCAAGCTATTCAAAGGGGATGGTGGGAAAAAAGCAGCCAGCGTTGAGTTGAGTTGAGTTGAAGGCCGCCGTCGGCTCCGAGCCATTCATTGCGACGTACTCCAACAAATCCCATCTCGATCGGCAACAAAATAGACTATGGTGGATTCGGCGCAAAAAAAATTCCAGCCAAAAATGGAGAGAGATCAGCGGTCCTGGGGAAGCGGGCACAGTCGACGAGGTCAATCAGCAGTTTACGAATCTCCTTGTGAGAAAGATTTGATCCGTGGTGAATCGATCCTACGCCAGGGTGAAAGGAGACATGGAGCGCGATGCGACTCTGCGTTGGCTGTTGCTGCCGACGCCACAGCGGGGGAGCCTAGCCTTGATGCCAGGCCAAGGATGTATCCAGGGTCCAGGGACGCCAGAGGCTGACGTCTCCGTCTCGCCAACAGGGGACGGGAAGCGGACGCTAGACGGCATTGGCCCCAGAGACATCCCACCATCGGTACATGGATAGACAGGCGACGTTACTCGTTTCGGGGGGGGCTAGCTGCTGGGTCGGGCAGGGTCCGATCAGCCCATTGATCTTGTCTACTGGTGCCGGCCTGCATCGTCTGCATTTCTCGATACGACGTTGGACGGCAGTGAAATGATTGCTTTTTCTTCACCGTCTCCTCATTCTCTGCTACGCTGTGGCGCCTGTGTTTTGCGAAAAAAGCCCGGCAACGAAATCACAGTGGCCGGCTCTGGCACGTAAGAGAAATGAGAGAGACGCAATACGGTCAAATATCTCAACTAGGAAGTCCGTATTGTGGGAAACATCCCGCGCACGGCGCTCGGTCTGCGCCGCTGTTAGTTGGGTGCATGGGCGACCGCAGATCGCCATGGATTAAGAAGCCAAAGACGATGGCATTTTTCGGAGTGACAAATTGTGCTCCCCGGGCGTTGATGGCGATTTCCACGTGCGGCTCGCTTCTCGCACCACATCGTGGGTAGTCTAAACCGTGGGATGTCGGATGGGGGATCGTCAAAGTTGCATCGTCGACCCTCCCACCTTTGGTGTTGACAGCCGTTCGATAACATAATGGTTTGCCGCCATCTCGAGAAACCATCTTCCGCGCCCCCATCGACCTGCAACGGTACGGTAGCTCGACAATGCTGGGGTGGAAGCGGAAGAAGACCGGTACTCGATCCAGCTCCGTCCTTCGGAAGACAGTCGCGGAGCGGGCGTTGATGGTGTCCAACCCTCGCCGACCGTCCGGGGGTACCCTGACGGAGTCGACGCTCTCAAGCGACACCCGGCCGCGGCACGTTATTTGCTGGATCCAAAAAGAAAGCCGTTTTCTAGCTTCGCCTGGCCCCAGGCTCCCTGCCAAGGGCGATCCTCCCCCCCACAAGCCTCTCCACCGGGGGAGTGTGCTCTCTTCTCGCACCCTCAGCAGCGAGTCTCCTCGATGGCCGCCGTCCCAGAGGAACCATTTTCCCAATGCGACATGGACGGGCCTGGCCGACCCCTCTTATGCACTGGGTCGCATGCCCCATATGGTGTATAATAAATCAGATTGCAAGGGTAGTGGTCAGAGGGAGGCCAAAAGAAGCACCAAATAGGCTACCCATTCGGGGCATACAACAACGGAATCCCCCTCCCTTGCCAGCGACGTCCCATCTGCAGAGGAGGCGAAACTGCTAGATGGATATTCTTAGTGCCTCCTACCACCCAGGATTCGGTGTTGGTCGCATAAACCCCCTTCGCCGTGTTGCAGGAAAACTGGGAACAAACAAAGCATCAATATATTATTTGACCCGCGCATCCACGTCGCCATCTCGCCGTTTTTCTTTTTTTTCCCCCCAGGCTGTCAATTAATATCGACGCAGCCCCAACTGTCTCTTCTGTGGCCTGCTAATTGCTAGCTCTCTGCAGATCGGTTGCTCGGGGAGGAAGTTGATCTTCGCACCCCATCCATCCTGGTTTGACATAATCGTACCTCTCGCTATTATCCACTCCGCCCTGTCTTACCCCCCCATCTATCCCACTGTCTCTCTTTCAAGCACAACGATCGGTCGGTCCTCACAAGCCTCAACTCATCACGCCCGGACTTCACGATGTCTGTAAGCGAGACCAAGTCGCCGGCCATGTCGGACGAGCAGCACGTCCCCGAGTCGCCTGTGTCGCCCAAGACATTCGAGATTGACCCCAAGGTCGAGCGCAAGCTCCTGATGAAGCTGGACTTGTGCATCTACCCGACCCTGTTCATCATCTACATGATGTCCTTCTTGGATCGTATCAACATTAGCAATGCGCGAATCCAGGGCATGGCCACTGAGCTCAACTTGACTGGCAACCGCTTCAACATTGCGCTCTTTGTAAGTCATCTACACCTGCAATAATGCGAAAGCTTGAGAGTGTCCTAACCAGTAATGTAGATTTACTTTGTTCCTTACATTCTTCTCGAGGTGCCTTCCAACATGATCATTCACAAGGTTCGCCCGTCCATTTACTTGTCCAGCCTCATGTTCTTGTGGGGCATCGTCAACATGTGCATGGGCTTTATACACTCGTATGGCGCCCTCGTCGCCCTCCGATTCCTGCTCGGTGCCTTTGAGGCTGGTGTCCTCCCCGGCATCATCTACGTCACCTCCATGTACTACAAGCGCCACGAGTTTCAGAAGCGCATGTCCTTCTTCTTCTGCAGCACCCTGGTCGGCGGTGCGTTTGGCGGTCTCCTCGCCTATGCCATTGCGCGCCTGGGCGGCGAGAAGGGCATGAGCGCCTGGCGATGGATCTTCATCATCGAGGGTGCCATCACCGCCTTCCTGGCCCTCATTGCCGTCTTCCTCATTGCCGACTGGCCCTCCCAGGCCCGTTTCCTGACCCCCGAGGAGAGGGAGCTCGTCCAGCGCCGCATCGACGCCGACTCTGGCGACGTGTGCCGCATGGACACGCTCAACGGCTTTGCCTACAAGCGCATCTTCTCTGACTGGAAGATCTGGCTGGGTGCCCTCATGTACATGGGCATCGGAACCACTGGCTACGCCGGAGTCTTCTTCATGCCCACCATCCTGCTCGAGTTTGGCTGGGTCGCCCAGCAGGCGCAGATCCGCACCATCCCCGTCTACGTGCTTTCGGCTGGTGTCATGCTCATCTCGGCCTGGTTCTCTGACCGAACCAAGCACCGATACGGTTTCATCCTCAGCGGCGCCTGCATCGCCACTGTTGGATATGCCATGCTCCTCAACCAGGTCGACAAGTCCCGTGACTACAAGTTTGCCGCCGTCTTCCTCGTCAACGCGGGAGGTTACATCTCCACCCCCATCGTGCTGGCTTGGCTGCAGAACAACCTGTCCGGACACTGGAAGCGTGCTTTCGGATCTGCTCTCCAGGTCACCCTGGGTAACATTGCCGGCATCATCGGCTCCAACATCTTCCTCACCACCGAGAGCCCCCTCTACAAGACTGGCTACGGAACCGCCCTGGGCATGATGTGGATGGGCACCCTGGCGGCCACCGCCATGTTCGTCCTCATGTGGCGCGAGAACAAGAAGCGAGCGGCCGGCGAGCGCGACGACAGACTCAACCTCCCTGAGGAGGATCGCAAGAACATGGGCGACTGGCACCCCAGTTTCCGATTCACCCTGTAAAACGGCGTACGTTTGTAAATTACGGCCAAACGGTATTAAGCACTTACGCAGATTGTACATAGCACACATATATACATTACATAGGTAGCATTATTAGCCCTGAGTCAAGATGCAAGCATCTTTTGAATCCTACCATATTTGAAGACAGAATGAAACCCAAACCCAAGACCCCCCTTCCCTTACAAGTGACCAACCAAATTTGATTCGTTTTCTTCTATGCGGCATAGTTTTATCGTTGAAACTCCGGAAATTTCGAACGACAACAGGATCGCAAACCCGTCTAAGTCTAACCTTACCCAGAAAAGACCCGACGCCCATGTCCGGCAAATCCAGCGGCGCAGACCACAACCTCGGGCCTATCCCGCGCCGCAGCGCATATAGCAACGCTATTTCCAGCTGCCTACGCCCACGCCCGCGGGATACGGGAGTAAGACGCAAGTAAGGTACGAGCGCTGACATCTCGCTTGCCGACTTGAGGCACCCCCGGGGGGGTTCATCGGTCTGAGCGTTGCATCTTCCCATCTAGCAAGGCCCCATGCCGTCCGCGCATGCTCATGGTTCCCCCATGTCTGTATCCCCCCTCGTTCCCCCAGGGCCCTTTGCTCGCATCGTTCTTCGCCGACGTCCAGCCGCTGCATCCTTTCTAACCCAAGGTGGGGCCCCTCTCTTTCTGTGTGTCCTCCCCCCTCTCCCCCATCACTCCCGTTCGTACGCTTCCCAATGCTACTGACGGAATATTCCAAGGGAAGAACAAAACTCCACCTGCCATGTCCAATTCCCCATCTCTGCTCCTACTCCAAAAACCCTTCCTCCCATCCCCTCCCCTGGTCATCGTGATGATTACCATAGTGGGACAGAGTCCCGAGAAGCTGGGCACGGCGAACAGGTTCGAGAACGTCGGCGCGTCGCAAGCAGTCTCCTTTCCCTTGCAGGACATGCATCCAATCCCCGTTGGCTGGAACCAGATGGCAGAATGCAAGCCTCACGACGAGGGGAGGGGGGGGGCTATCCTTGACGTCGCTTAACACATCCGCCACGTGAGAAACGGAAAAAAAGGCACCATCTCTTGGCTGCTTCACATCCAGCCTTGCAGCAACGTCTTGGCAGGTGACTGCAGATGTCGTTTGATATAACCTGCTTTCGGTTGGCTAGTGGCATTGGCAAAACATCAAAGGTTACCTTCGCCTATGCCTGACATTCGGACACGGGCCAGCTGAAACCGTACTGTGCCCTATCGCTGTCGGTGTGAAAAACTAGGCGCATATGTGGCCGGTGATGGTGCTACATCCGGTCAGTTTCCAGCCCCAGATGACTCGTCACTTGTCTTGACCTCCTCCTGTTCACCGGTCCGGGTAACTATGGAGATGAATCTCTAGACTACAGGTCAATGTACGCTTCACCCCATGTCCGTTACAAGTCTATCACAGACAGCCGCGCGCAAAAGGCAGGGTAGCATGCGGCCCAGCACTAAGCATAAACGAAAATTGTGAACGCGTCAGAGAGTGAGGAATGGGTATATTAAATTTCACTTTTCATGCACTCGTCTATTTTGATCATTGTATCAGGCCATGCCATGAACCATCGCTGGACATGTCTCAATGATTCCATCAATTCCCTTTCTGGGAATTCGTAAACAGCTAATTTCCTTACATTCTGTTTCTGTCAGCTCTGTCCGCTGTAAGTGAATAGGGGGGAGAACATACCGTTCCACGGGCGAAAGACCCAGGAGTTGCATGCCGTTGC
Organism: Calonectria naviculata; assembly: GCA_003031705.1. NCBI lineage: Eukaryota > Fungi > Ascomycota > Sordariomycetes > Hypocreales > Nectriaceae > Calonectria > Calonectria naviculata. The sequence continues at coordinate 25,997 of NAGG01000738.1, read as the reverse complement.
GCAGCACAATTCGGGCCGCATCGTACAGGGCCATACGGGCCTTCTGAAGCTCCTTCTCGCTGCCGACAATTCGGAGGTGGTCGTAGCTAGAGCTAAGAGCGTGGGTCATCTTGAACAGGTAAGTCAAGACAGTTGTGGGCTCAAGGGTCTTGAGCGTGTTCTGCACCACGTCGGGCCACTGGGTCAGGAGGCGAGCCAGATCAGTAGCGTGCTTCTCAGTGAGGAGGCTCAAGTCGGCGCTTTCAAGCTCCTCGTCGCTGAGTCCAGCCTTTCGGCGGATGGAGTGCAGACGAGCGTGGGCATACTGGAGGTAGGGGCCAGTGTCGCCCTCAAACGAGGTCATAGCCTCCATGTTGAAGGTGTAGTTGTTGATTCTGCATCAGTCAGTATATCAGTGAGTCACATCCACATGTATAGGGTACGTACCGCTTTCCAGACATGTCTTGAACCATGACACTGCTGATGCCGAGAATGTCGGCAACAGCCTCAGGGTTCTCAATCTGAGCGTATTTGGCTTCATTCTTCTTCATCACTTCGTGCATCTTCTCGCCCACGTCACGGAGAATGTCGTCGAGGAACTTGACCGTGCCCTTTCGGGTGCTCATGCCAAGAACGAGACCAAAGTTGATGTGCTGGACCTTCTTCACAATATCTTGGCGGCCCATGAGCTCAACAGTCTTGAAGAGCTGCTGGAGATGCAGGTCCTGAGCCGAAGCAATAACGTAGATCAAGTGGTCGAAGTGGTACTTTTCCTCTCGGTTCAGGAGCTCACTGATATCTCGAGTCAGGTACAGAGCAGTACCGTCTCGCTTGCGAATGACAGTCTTTCCAAGGCTCTTGCCAGCCTTGCCAGGGACGTGCTTTGTGTAGTCGATGAGAACGGCACCGTCATGCTCCTCAGAGATACCCTTTTCGGCAAGGATCTTGGCGTTCTTCTCCATGTCGGCCTCGGGGACCGCAGCCTCTCCAGAGAAGCTGTCAAAGGTGATGTTGAGTCGGGCGTAGGTCTTCTTGTATCGCTCAATACTGAGGTCTCGGAATCGCTTCCAGAGATCGACTGCCTGGGTCTCACCATCAGTCATTCGTCGGAAGTATTTGCGAGCCTGCTCGTCGAGGCACTTGGCGAGAAGCTCAGACACGTCTTCTCCAGCGGCCTTCTTGGCCTCAATCTCCTCCTTCTCAGCACTCAAGTCCTGGTTGATACGGACATAGAGGTTGAAGAGGTGGTTGATAGGGTCGGCCTTGAGGGCCTCCTCGTCACCCCACTTCTCCCAAGCAAGTGCGAGCAAACCGTATTGCTTTCCCCAATCACCAAGGTAGTTGATACGAGTAACGTCCCAGCCAGCGCCCTCAAAAAGCTTGGAGAGGAAGCCACCGATGATGGTGCTTCGCAAGTGACCGGCGTGGAAAGGCTTAGCAATGTTGGGGGAGGAGAACTCGACAAGCATCGTCTTCTTTCCAGAGTTGGGGTCACTGGGGTCCTTGAGTCCATGGTAGGGGTTGTTTCCATAGATGGCTTCATTCTTTCGGATGGTAGGGATGAGGAACTTAGTCAGAGTGCTGGGCTTGAAGAAGAAGGAAATGAAAGGGCCAGAAGAAACGGGCTTCTCGACCAAGGAAGACTCGGGGAACTGCAAAAGCTCGTTAGGGTTTTCAATTCACGTTCAGGGTGGTCTAACAAGGCTTGCCTTGGAAATCCACTCCTCGGCGAGCTCATTGGGCTTCTTGCCCTTGACTCGGAGAGCGGGGACAGCGAGAATCAGGTCTCCCTTGTCGAGGGACTGGGTCCACTGCACGGCAGGATAGATGATGGAGGTGTCAACGCCGGTGATGTCGTGCATCACATCGGTGATGTAGGAGCGGTAGATGTCCATGGGGTTGGTATCGGGGTGAGAGTTGGGGTACTTCTCGACCTTGTCAAGACCGAGCGTCTTGAGCTGGTCGGCCAGCGCATTGGGGTCGATTGCCGCAACAGCCATGGTGGAGTAGCAGTGGTGGTGTTGATCTCGGAGATGGTGACTCGGGCCGCAACGAGGGGCACTGGCGCTTGCAGGAGCGAGTGGTCGACAGTGGTACAGCTGTTGCCGTTGTCGAAGTGGTTGCTGGGCAATCGGGAGACGTCGCAGAGCAGACAGGGAGCGGCGCGAAAGGGGAGACGAGGAAAAAGAGGAGGAAGAAAGAAAATTGGACGAACAAGTGGGAATGAGTCGGCGCGACAGCATCTGCGCCAGCGTCTGGGTGGGAGCCCGTGGTGTGTGACTCAGGTGGGCAAAGGGCTTTTTGCAGTGCTGTGGGTGGCTCTTGCCTCATCCATCCCGCACTGCAGAGCTTGTTTGCGCCTGCCCTGGCCAAAAAAATGCGACTAAGCGCGGGGCACAGCGGGGCCGCGTTTCTCCGAGACCGTTACCCCTCCTTTTGCTACCCTAGAGCAGCTGCCCCGCGTTTACATGGCGAACGAACACTCAACTACATGTTCTAGCAAAGTTAGCGATGCTATTACGAAGGATAGTTATTTATGGAAGGTAAAAGTATAGGCTCTTGTTGTTTTAATGAGTTGTACTGCTATAGATCCGAGTTCAATTGTTGATGTGGTGCCCTTTTAATTCCCATGTACGTCATGTGGGTACGGTTTCAGACCAATTTGTCGATGTATTGAAAAAAAAAATTACACAACTTACAATACGAACAAAATCCTTTACCCTGAGGTGTTTATAACCATAATTCTTTAGACTGCTCATGCCATCCAGTAGGGTCCGCCCTTGAATGCGTTTCTGGTATACTTTGCTTTCAGTCATTTGTGTGATAATATTGTACCTTAATGAGCCCCCGTAATACAGTCTGAGTCCAAGTAAGGAATTTCAAGGAAATCAACCTGTGAAATACGAACTTGAGGTGGTTGGGTTGTGGATTCCCAATCTATGTAAAAACCTCAAGGGTTGATCTACTTGGCCTTTATAACTTGACTCTTCAATCAACACTCATACCTGCATTTCAACAAGAGCGATTGAGAATGATATCATCTAATAGCAACTTTTTCACATGCAACACGAATAAATCGATTGTTTGAATTGGTTTTGGTATCAATAAAAATACAAAAAGGCTGTCTATATGTTTATCCTTCAATGCCCAACATGACGCATTTGCGCTCATCTGGCTCTTAAAAACCACATTCACCGGCTCTATGCATCGTACTTGATTCCAAACGGAGTCGTCTCGGCAACGTCCCAATCGCTATCATTGTTTGGATCACCAAATACCCTCAAGGCTCGGTACACAATCTTGTACATGCCGGTCGGCGCATAGCTGCCGTTGGATAGTAGGCCAGCCCATTTCAGTGAGCTGGTGCCCATTGGGTTAGAAAGGGCGGGATATGTATCGAGCTGGCCAATGCTGCCGTTCTGGGGCACCTCTACGTCTGGGTTCAGGTCAGACTTGATTGGCACAACATCGGCGCGAAGCTCGAGCGTTCCCAGGGCCAGGAACGTGACCAGATTGGGCAGTACTTTGTCAGTCTTGTCCATGTTGGTGGCGTTGAGGCTGCCGGCCTTGGGGAGCGGGAAGGTAACGTTGGCGTTGATAGGATCGAGGGTGCTGCTCTTTGATGTGCTGACCCAGGCGTCGTGGCTGGTCAGCACCGTGGCGTTGTGGAGGGAACCAGTGAGGCCCTGGTAGGGGATGGACAGGCTGGATCCATCTGTGCCGTTGAGGGCAACCCATCCAGACCATACAGGGAGGCGCTCTCCCGTGATGTCCTGTGGAGGTGTTGGAAGTACCTCGATGATCACGCTCTCCCCAGGTCCGACGGCGACCTTGTTCTCGCTGAACTTGACGGTGGCATGGGACTGAGAGACTTCATTGGGGAACGTGGCAGGGTAAGTGAGGCCCTTTTGGAAGGTGAAGACGGTCACGCTGGGGACGTGCGAAATCTGAAATTCAACCGTGTCCGTGCCAGTGTTTGTGAGGCTAAAGTTGCGGCTGGGGACAAAGTGGTCTGTGTCGTTGAAGGACAGGCTTGACGGGCTGAGAATGACCTTCGAAAAGGCAGCCTCGTAAGCTTGCACAAGACCTGCACCCTGTTGTGGCACCGGGGCGAGGTAGTCGGACCAGGTCTTGCCATCGTTGAATCGCTGGGGGTTCGACGTGGCGGAGAGGAGGTTTTCGATCAGCTCTGGCTCGAGACTGCCGCGGACCTGGGCAATTAGCGCAAAGATTCCGGCCATCAGGGGTGTGGCCATGGAAGTTCCAGACTGGATAGCATAGCTTCCCTTGGCTACGGGGTATGTGGATAGGATATGGCCTCCAGGGCAGCCGAACTGGGGCTTCACGTCCATCTCCCAGGTTGGGCCCCATGAGCTGAAAGTGCTGACTGCGCCGGCAGTGGGCTTATTCTCCGCCATATCCACCCCCATGGTGCTGTTGATGGGCATATCCAGAACAATACTGGAGCCTGCCTTGAGGAGCTTGATCCACTCCTCACCTTGCTTATCGGTGACCATTCCTACAGCTTCAATGCCCTTGACGGTGGTCGCATCGGCGACTTTGGGCGTGTCATCGCTGTTGTAAAACATGACGTACTTGGCTCCGGCGGCCTGGGCATACTTGGCCTTCTGGTCGAAACTGCAAGTCCCTCGGCGGAGGAGGACAATGTAGTTGCTGAGATCGGGAGTGGACGATGGGAATGTCTGGCAGCCGTCATTCGTGACGCTGGCATCGAGGGTGAGGGCCCATAGGGGCAACTTGACGCCGCCCCAGGCAGCAGGCGTGCCATCCACCGTTCCAAAATCGATAGCGTTACTGTTGTTGACGGAGTATTGAGAAACGTTGACCAGCGTGGGGACCTGAGTACCGTCAAACGAGGCGACTGCACTTACACCCTTTCCACTTGCACCGGCGCTGGCATAGAACATGCCACCATCGCCGGAATTACCAGCTGCCACGACGCAGGGAATTCCCTTGGCCACGATTCGAGAAACGACAACGGACCAGGCCTCCTCGGACCAGCCGGAGGGGGCGGCAATAGAAGCGCTGATGATGTCGACGCCGTCCTCGTAAGCGCGGCTGTAGGCGGCAATCAAGACATCGGATCCAACACCCTCGGCGGAGCAGCCGAAAGCACGGTAGGCGTAAAGGGAGACACCGGGGGCGGCACCGGTGAATCCAAGTTCGTTCTGCTGAGCGGCAATGATGCCGGCGACGTGGGTTCCATGCCCCTCGCAGTCCATCGGGTCGTCGTCGGGTTGGGGCGCTGTGACTCCAGAGTAATCATCACCAACAAGGTCAGTTCCACCAGCTACAAGACAACCGGGTCCAAAACATCCGCCGAGAGCAGGGTGATTATAATCGACCTAGACATGATATCAACATGAGTTTGGCCTTTATAGACGGCATTCCCAGATGCACACTTACACCACTGTCAACAATGCCAATCTTGATACCCTTTCCGGTGTAACCCTCCGCACGTAACTTGTCGATCTGGGTCATTGTATGTATCGAGTACTCGTCCTTGGGAAATTGTTGGCCCCCGGTCCCGGTCCCGGCACCAGAATCCCCCGTGCTAGAATTATCGCCCCCCAAAAGATGACTGATGAAGCCCAAAAGCGATCTCTTCTTCATGTTTTTCACTTCCTGGCCTGGGTTTCCCTTCCATTGCAACGTGGGTTTCGATAGCCCATACACCTGAACCGGATACATTGTCTTAACGGCTGGCAACTCGAGCATCTTGGCGGCCAACTCCTCGGCGCGCTCGAGATCGTTGAACTGAATCGATGCGCCCTTGAATAGCTGAAAATCGAAGTTCATTCGCGTGGAGCAATCCTGGGCCACCTTGGCATAGAAGTCGGTTCGGTCCTGAGGCTGTTAGACGCGCTGCGGCGGTTGAGTTGACGAAGCTCGCCAAATCTCCAAGTTTCTACTTACATTATCCTCCTCAAACTCGAAAATGTAGGCACCGGGCACACGAGAAATGGTTTTTCTGGACTGGACGTGATCCATGCTCACGGCGCTGGCCGCGGCCGCGAAAAGCGACGCAACCAACCCGAAGCGCACCATGATGAGAGACGAACCAGAACGAAATAAAAGATTGTACAATACCAAACCAAAAAGGAGCGAATAAAAAAAACAACGTAAATGAATGTAAGGAATGTGTGGAAAAGAAACCAAAAAATGAGTGAACGACAGAGTAACGAGTATGCAGACTCGTTACTTTGGCGGAGCAGCTCTGCGGGCCGCCAGCACTATATACGAAGATCACGGCCCTGCGACATCCCGGTCGCGGCTCCCGGGATTCTCGCTCTTCAACGTCATGAGGGAGAGGCCAAGGGTATTTTAGAAGCTCGGGAGCAGGGTTTAGGGGTGGGTGGTCAGTCAATCTAAACACGGAGATGTGCGTAGTAGCTCCATACACTCGGACCAAGTTTTGGCGGCGCTACTGAGGCGTTCCAACTGTGTGGGAAACACTTGGCGAATACGCACGTACATAGAGCAGTCACAGTGAGATTACAGGGGAGGGGAGCCCCCCTCTGGAGAATGTGGCCGCCACAGGAAGACTACTGGCAGCAATTAGGTGGTTTTTGGGGGGACATGAAAAGCGCAAAAGAAAGGGTGAGATTGGCTCACTCGCTACTGGACGAGCTGGCAGAGCTTCCTTTGCCGGGTAACGGTCATCCCCTGACGATCGTCCCCCTACTGGGCTAATTACCCACAATTGAGGGCCCGGCTATATGGTTTTTTTTTAGACAGGGAGGGAGGGCAGCAATGATGGAGAAAAACGACAATCGTGCCGTCGCAGGTTGTTGGCCGATGGTTAAAAAAGAAACCCACTACGGAAACCAACAGACAAGCACCAAACATGAGCACGGGGATGCAGCGTCTTGGCGCAGGGGACACGACTCGGACGGAGCATCACGGGCGAAGATCGCATCGCATGGCACCCCCGCAAACGCCGCAACGGGCTGCAGTTTTTAGCACTGAAGCGAGAGCCTCACCAAACGTGCTGAGCTAAGGGATGCAACGGCGCCACGAAGCCCAATCGAGGCGTCGTTGCATTTCCTAATCGAGTAATTGCATCGTGATGGCGTTGTGTGGTTGGCATCAGTCGCGTACGGTGCCGTGCACTCATTCTCCATGACTCGCTGCCAGCTCGTTAAAATGTCCATATTTCTAACTCGAATGCCACATCATCATACACGGCTTTGCATCTGCTGATATGCTGGCAATCATCGCTTCTCACCTGCATCATGCAAGTCACTCATCCCCAACAAGGATGCAGAACATGACTCTACAACGCAGGCCGGAGCAATCGGAGTTTTCTTGTTGCATGCTATCTAGTACGACGAATCGCGATAAAGTTTGTGGACCTGAAGAGCTCGGAAATTAGACTGATAGGTTAGGCCTTACAACATCTGTCTTGTCGATGCCCATTTTCTTAACCAAAAAAAAAAAAGGATACCATAAACAGACATTCTAATAGATGATTTTCATATATCATAACGAGCAAACCTCAGATATCAGCAAAATTTGGCATGTGTTGTTTCCCAGGGTGGATCGATGGTGAGTTTCCCGGTTTCACATTGTTTCGAGACAATGGACCCTTCATTCTGGCCCGACAAGGGGGCCCTTGCGCACCCTGGCTCAGCGTAAGATGCTCCCCCCCAAGGTTCCGACTAGAGTTATCTGCCTGGCCGATATTACACGGGTTCATACAGATGCAGACCTAATCCACTGTCATCTCGTCTCATCGTCTCATCTCTCAGAAGCGTTGCCCTTGATCCATGTTGCCTCTCACTATTTGGCTGTCTCTCTTGACTGGTCGTGAAATTTTATGTCAACCTGCAAAGGGACCCATTTGCGACTCCAACTTTCTGCAAATTAGCTCGTATAGAAGAATTGCCATTTTGCAACATGTCGCCTTTCGCAATAACCGCGTTTTTCTTGCACCAGGCTTGCACATTCTGCCTGTGCAAGGATGACCGCCGATCTCAGTGTCAAAAACCGAATCTGTAGCGCAATGACTACAAGGAAACCCCTAGAATCGCATTCGGGAAGAGTCTCGCAGCTGACAGATCTCCCGCCTTGGATAAATTGGGGGTTTGCTCACAGACGGTGGCTTGCGCCGACGTGTTCATCGCAACTTGAACCACAGACCACGACGATGACGAACCATGGCCCCCATAATTGGAACCCATCCCTTTTTAAACACAGATGTCCGCAATAGCCGGGCGCGGGAGCCAAGTAGGCATGACACTTGCGTGTGTCACAGATAGCGCCAAGCCTGAGACGGTGCTTCAACTGTATGGCCGTGTTCACCTATTCATCAACGTGGAACACGGGCTCGGTCATTTACGTGTTATCGTTTTTATCTTGGTCTCGAGACACCTAAGGGATAGTTAATATGTGAGAATACGAAAAGTTGTTGGTAAAGGCTCAATCGGTCCATTCGAGTAACGGTGTTGCGAATGGATAACTTGTTGGCTAATGCTAAACTTACCAGCGCATCTCACTTAAAGGCGAAGAAGATAAATAGAATACTTGTAACTGTGGTTAGTAATGACAGCGTAGTCACTCAGTGCCATATTGGGTTGTACCGTTTGCATTCCAGCCTCGTCTTGAATTTGCCATTGTTAGCTACAAACAATTAACCCACTTAGAAAATCCAAATGTAAGGAGGGACTGCATCTGATTACAGCTCCCCTAGTCTCATCTATGCTGATCTTTATGAGATGAGCAGTTCGCTGTTTGGTAGGTAAGATAAATCATATTATGAAGTAAGGGTATTGAACCATCGGGGCGTAAGTTGGCACGCTTCAACCTTGGTGTGGAATAACACACTCGAACATCTAGATGGTACAACTTTATGTTATGAAAAATTTCTACGTTTGGTGTAATCGTTTCGACCCTCGGGCACAGAGTTGTCCCCCCGTCCTCGCTCGAGCCAATCAATCAAACGCTATATGAAATCATTATACGGGTTCAGTACTGCACTCTGCTCGACTGAACAATTTGCATTGGAAAGCACCATAAAAACATGAGTTTTGCCGTCAATGTTTTAGTCATTCATGAGAACCATCTCATTCTTGGCGCCAAACTGATGCCAAGATGATCGCCTTACCTCCCCATTTCTCAGGCGTCCTATTGTGCAGCGAGCTTCAAGAACGTGCTGATTACCACAGGCTGGCCATTGTCAAACCCATCGCTCTCCGGTCCACCTTTGTCTCTTACATCAGCATATAATTAGTCACAAAGTGGTTTTTGAAGAGAGATGCCGAAGATGGGCTCCTTGAAGCTCCTTGATTCAATAGTTGGCCCGAACCCCGATGATCGCGGACGAAAGGAAGAGCCCGTCGACGTCGAATACGTAATTGATCGAGTTGATCAACCCGATGCCCATGTAAGCTTTGCCAAGGCATCGATCCGTGGGGAATCAAACTGCAACTGAGACGCTCTGCCGGCTCTTCTCGGGGGTGGGATCTGTTCCATCGTCCCACATGTGTTGAGACCGCAGACGGGCGTGGCAAACCAGAAAAAGTATTGGGCCTGGATTGAAATTCGCAAAAGGACATCAAGGCCAAGGACGGGCCCGAAACAGGTAATTGCCTCCGGGAAAGTTGCAGAACTCAACCCCCATCCCATCCCGTTTTTACCCCCCCGTTTTGCCCCGCAATTACGCTCACCGCATCAGCGTGACCTGCTGAGTTCCGCGACCTTGCATGGCTGATTGATCAGATAAGATATGCCTGCCGTAGTGCCCACGGGGGCTAGGCAGGCGAGAGCGGGCGAAGCAATGCAGGGTACGGGGCGCTAGCCTCTACCGGAATTAAGCCACCAGGAACAAGTAAGAAGCAAGATGAAAAATGAGAAAAAATCACGAACACAATTGATTGACAGATGAGCAGTCTGATGCTATTATTTCATTATTTTGGTATTGTAATTATATGGGATTCCCCCCCCATTCAGTCACCCGTAGGCGTTTCTGTTGGTCTGTTCTGTTGTGCCTTGTTTTTCTGCCATGTGCGTGGGGGGTCACTTTGCCAAGGGAGCCTGTCATGCCCCGTCTCTGATTGGCCGGGCGCATACTGTCCAGAGCAAAGTGCCCGCCTCGTTGCACCAATCCCATTGCGAGTGATGGAAATTGAGCTTGCAAGTTGATTATTGTTCTGTGAAAACCAATACGATTGTTGAATTGGCATAAACTCCAGGAATCTGACGTCTCTCGCATAGACAGGTGCTAATTTCACAGCACCTTGAAGTCCTTTTTTCCACCTTATTCCTCCAACTTTCCGCAGCCATGTCCCAGAACGACCCTTTCCCTGCTCTCAACCCTTCGAATCGACCGGTGCCGGAAAAGACGAACGAAGAAATAAACGAAGGCATTCGAGATGTCGAAAGTAATGACAGGGGGGGAAACTCGGACCGTCCGGCTGTGGGTGACTCTCTACTCAGGTCTCTTGGCTTCCTGGATCGCCTGCTCGCTCTTTGGATCGCCCTCGCCATGATTGTTGGTGTGATCCTCGGCAACTTTGCCCCATCGGTGGAAAAGGCCCTGGACAAGGGCAAGTTTGTCGGTGTTTCGGTCCCGATCGGTATGTTTGAAATACTGTATCCGTCCCACAGCGGCTAACCGGCTTCCCAGCTGTTGGGCTGCTCGTCATGATGTACCCCATCCTCTGCAAAGTTCGATACGAGTCCCTCCACGAAATTGTGTCGCATCCCGATTTCTGGAAACAGTTACTCTTTAGCTTTGTCATAAACTGGATCATCGCTCCGTTCCTAATGGTTGGTCCATCATCGTAGCGTTGGTTGAGGACGAGTTTGTATTAACAGGCCTCTAGCTCGGCCTTGCGTGGGCATTCCTTCCTGACGAGCCTGGGCTGCGAATCGGACTCATTCTTGTGGGACTCGCACGATGTATTGCCATGGTACGCTCCGCAACTGTTTCTTTCTCTTCATAAAAAATACCCCTGACTAACCATACCCCCTGTGCCTAGGTTCTAATTTGGAACGGCCTTGCAGGTGGTGACGGCGAATACTGTGCAATCCTCGTGGCAATCAACTCCATCCTCCAAATGGTCCTCTATGCTCCAATGTCCATCTTCTTCATCCGTATCATCAGCGGCGAGAGTGGGGCCACAGACGTGTCGTATTCGGTAGTTGCCCGGAGCGTTGCTGTCTTCTTGGGGATCCCGTTGGGGGCGGCCGTCATCACTCGGTTCTCGTTGCGCAAAATGTTTGGCACAGCTTGGTACGAAGGTATATTCCTTAAGTTTGCTTCTCCCTGGTCCCTCATCGGCCTGCTCTACACCATCCTGGTCCTCTTTGCCTCGCAGGGCCACCAGGTGGTGCACCAGATCGTGTCTGTCGTGCGCGTTGCTGCGCCACTTATCGTCTATTTTATCATCATATTCTTTGCCACCCTGTTTGTGGCGCGGTATGCGGGTTTTGGGTACCCTCTCTCAGCGACCCAAAGCTTTACTGCGGCCAGCAACAACTTTGAGTTGGCCATTGCGGTGGCCGTTGCCACATATGGGCCAAGCAGCGACCAAGCACTGGCATCGACTGTGGGTCCGCTGATCGAGGTTCCTGTTTTACTTGGGTTGGTTTATGTCCTCCGCTGGGGTTCGAAAAGATGGTGGTGGACGGCTTAAGTTGAAGGGTGCGTCTGTGTACGTGTGTTCAAGGCCCACCAAGTGTAGAATTAGAAGGTGCGCTCGCTAAAAGAGAGAGAGAAAAAAAAGACAAAAACAAATCCTTCTAATTCCAGGGACTTGAAGTGGCGTTGTTTCAATCCATGAGCTGAAGTAAGTCGGTGTTGCGAATGAGACAATCCTGGTTTTTGGCGCAGCCCAACGCAGCCAAGGCGTATGATTCGTCAGGGTGACCCCGGAGCCGAGCGAGAATGTTGGCTGCCTCAACGCAGTGCATCTTGTTGGAAATGCTGGGGAGCGTTTGGTCCTGGTGCAGCATTTGGTGTCGCAGTACTTGACACGACTTTGCTTCGGTCGTGGGCTTGGAACAGCACATCTTGGGGCCAGTATTCGAGGACTTTTGCTCCCGCTGAGACAGGGAGATTCTGGACAATGGCGTGTCCAGCATCATTGGCAGCGGAAGGCTACCTAGGGAGTGTTTGCGGCTGTGGTCGTTTTGTGCCTTTTCTGACTGCCCGCTGATAAGTGGCGGTAGGGGCCCGTCGGAGACCAGGCTGTTGAGTCGGGGAATGGGAACCATGGGCTTTGGGTGAAGCAATGCCGAGGGTTTGGGTGCAATGGCGATGTGAGGAGGCGAGGAAATCGAGCTGGGCGCCGGGAGAGGCCCAGACATGGAGACGGGGATGGATGGTAGCGAGGACGAAGATGTGACGACGGATGAGGAAACGGACGATGCAGGAGACGGCACCTTGTATGGCATGTCCAGGCGAGGATCGTACTGAAGCTCCCGAATTGGTTCCAACCTTGGCTCCATCGGGCCAGCTGAATCGTCTCGCATGGCCAGAGGAGGCGCTGTTAGTGGCTGCTGGTTTGACTGTGCCGTCATCTGCATCTGCGCCTGGCTCTGTCGGGGACTCGCCGCACCAGCCCTGGCGGCCTGGAGATGTGTCTCGATCTCGTCCGGGGAAACCCCCTTGGCGGCGAGAAGTCCCTTGAGCGCGGCATTCTCAGCGGCGACTGCACGGGCAACCCGCTGCATCTCGAGCGTGGCCTGGCCATCGCGGCGCTCGTACTCACGCACGCGGCGCTGCAGGTCGTCGAGCAGCTCGCGGTGGCGGGCACGAGACCGACGTTGGTTCTCGCGGTTGAGAGCCAGAGACTCTGGTGTTCGGTGCTATTTGTGTGGGGGTGTTGTTAGACACGGGACATGGCAAATCGAATGACGTTCTTGGTGGTGTCTGTGTGTGTGTGTGTATGTATTGATTGTGTGTGGGTGTGGGCGTGCGTATGCGAATGCAGTGCGGTACGGTGCAACACACACGCTCACGCACTCACACACTTATGGAAACTGTGTATGTGGTATACTGAAGAGGGAATTGTGTACTCACCTTTCGAGGCATCTATGGCAACTTCAACTAAGAGATGGAGAAGAAGAAGACGAATTGTTTCGAAGAGGAGGAGAGAGAAAAAAAAATTGTTCAGTCTCCACAGTTATTGTGCCAGTTTCATAGAAGAGAAGAAGAGTTGTCATTGATGATACTAGTTTTGGCCGGGCATGTATGAAATGAGGAAAAAGGAGGAAGGCGGCGAGTGTTACAGTTCCATCAGGTCGGAGATCAGGCCATGGTCGTGGCCCTGTTTTCAAGACGACGCTCACGAGATGTTCCGTGGAATCAAATCGCAATCATTGTTAAGCTTTGCATCTCTCTGGCATCTGTTTGGTTACCTCGAATCCGGGTTTCGACTGACTCGCATCGACCGCCCGTTGCGATCAAGGAAGAAAAAGAAAAGGGACCAGGAAAAAGCACCGCGTGTCAGCCCGCCCCCCCTAGCAGGAGCCAGAGCAAAGGGTCACCCCCCATTGCTAAGGCAGGTGTTTCCCGAAGCAGACAGGCCTGATGGGAATCGGGCCAACCGGCCGGTCCTCGTGGCCGTGGGATTGCCTCAACTAGCAAGAACCGCAAAAGCCATCCGTGGGGGGGAATACCTGATCGACCTTGTTCTATAGTCGAGCCTGCGGCTGGGCAGCTGGGTGAGGATGGGGGTCGTTGGTTGGCGAGCGGGCGGCGCGCCAATCAGAGCGTCGACGATTGTGATTGAGTCGACTTCTATTTGCCTTCTAGTCTGAAATTGCGCGACGGTTGTCCCATGCCTGTCCCATGCGTCTCCCATGCGTCAGTTCCTCGGCATTCCGGGGGGCACCAACCAGAGATGCGAATCCACTGGTTCGAGCAACGACAACCCCCACGGCGTTACGGAGCCCTGCTGCTGGCTGCCCCAGCCCGGCAGGAGGGCACGATGCAGGAATGCAGGAATGCAGGAAAAAGGAAGCAGCAGGGCCTCGGTGCGCGATGCCGTGCTGCCCGTCTCGCGCCCGTATTAGCCCGCTGTCGTCCGACCAGAGGCAGCCAGCTTAGCAAATGGGAATCCACTTTCTCACTTGCCGAAGCTATACTCTGCGGGGGGTGGGGGAGAGAAGAGGGAAAGAGCTATAACTCACACAGCGCCCACGCTTGGAGCTCACGAGGGACTGAAGGAACAGGAATAGCGCCTCGACGAAGCCCGCCGGAACCAGACAATGCGGTTTCCTTTCTTTTCGCCGTCCGCGCGGACCCGATTTCTATCGGAAGAATCTTCAACCACTAGCTAAACAAGACGCCGGAAACTCCCCTCCGACCCGCCGGCCAGCGCCCGCCGGTTCAGCGACGGTGCAACTATAGCTCAGCTAGCTACATGATTAAGTAATAAATGCTCCTCCCAGCTTCACCCTTCACCTCCTCGTCCTCCACTTGGCTCACTCTCCACACCTGATTTTTTTTTCCCCTTCCCATCCCAATCCAGCTATTTCCTCTGTCGGCGTCTCATCCCACGCTGTCACAGCAGTCTCCCTGTCACTCCCACGCCGCCCCCCCGCCGCCCCTCGTCCGACTCTTGCATCCGTCTTCCTGCTCTCCACCGCTCAAACATGATCTGCACCGCCTGTCGCGCAGCCCTGCGCACCGCTCGCGCCTCTCCCGTCCGGGCCCTCGCACTTGGCGCCTGCCGGTCTTCGGCCTCTTCAGCCTCATCGTCACCTGCGGCCGCAAGACCAGCGCCGCCGCCGTCGCTTAGCCGCTACTTTTCCGCATCCCGCGCCCTCCGTGCCCGCTCCGTTGTCGACGTCGAGGAACCCCCATCCATGACCCCCGCCGAGTCGGCAATTGCTGACGTGCTCGCTGACAAGCTGGCGCCGACCCAGCTGCTTGTCCAGGATGTGTCGGGCGGCTGCGGGAGCATGTACGCCATCGACATAACCTCGCCAGCCTTCCGCGGCCAGTCCATCCTCAAGCAGCAGCGCATGGTCAATGCTGCCCTGGGAGACCTCGTCAAGGGTTGGCACGGGGTGCAGATCCGCACCAAGGTCCCTGCTGACGATGCTTGAAGAATGGCGGTGGGAAGTGCGTGGTGCGTTGTCGACTTTCGAGCCCAATTGGTCACGGAGCAAGGGATGTGGAAACTACAACCGGTGTACGAATAAGACTGTATGGATTACAAAAGAAGGGACGTTGCGCCGGAATGCCATCCATGATATATCCTGGGCTCCCAGGATGCGTTGTCCGGCAAGAGACGCAAGGTATTGTTGAGCATGGTTAAGCACGGTTAAGCACTGCAAGGGAACCAAACCTGCCCCCATGTTAGAGCGGTGAGAAGGGACGGGGGAAAATGGACAGGTGTGGAAGAGACATGACCCGTTTAGCCATCGCTGTATTATTATATTGTAAGACCATGTCCATACAAAAACCGAGGGACATGCCATGTTGAATCGTGTCCCCTCTGTATAAACAATATCAAGACTCTACTCCCCACCGCCATCCAGGTGGCTGACTAATTCTCAAAAGGAGAAAACATTCACAAAGACAAAAGGCACAAAGTTGTGAACATAAAAAGTGAATATTGGAATCGTGCTCTAAACTATCAAGTCCTTGACGCCTCGTACACAATCCGCCCGTAGGCTTCTATTCCTCCATCGTTTCTCCAGTAAAGTCTTAACACATAAAAACCAACGTTCCGACATAAATCGCCTCTAAAAATAACAGGTGGACGGATATTCCACACGAAACTACCTCCCATAAAACTCTTATGTTTCTTTCCATTACTGCTGGAGGTACTTGAGAATCTGCTCCCGCTCCTCCACGGGCATGACTCTCAGCACCTCGCGAACACCGGTCCAACCAGCCTTGGCGTGGCCACGGACAACGCTGGCGACCTCGGCGGCGAGCACCTCACCCTTGAGGGCATCCACCTTCTCACCGATGGCCTTGCGCTCCGACTCGTACCACTCGGTAACGGCACGGTCATCCTTCTCCCAGTCGACGATGCCAGACCAGCTGCGGAGAAGGTGGATGTACTTCTCGCGCGTCTCAGCAGACTTGGCTACGTTCTGGCCAGCCGAGGAGCTGATGACGCTGGAAGTCATGCGGCGCAGGATGTACTCCTCGTTGAGACGACGGCGCAGACGCCAGTAGAAGTATCGGCGGGCGTTGGGCCACTCAAGGCTGTCACGGATGACACCCTTGGCCTTCATGCGGCCGGCACGATCGTGAAGATCGGCGAACTGCACAGCAATCTGAGCATAGACGGGCAGAAGCTGCTTCTCGCGGGCAACCATCTGCTTCTTGATCTCGTCAGTCTCCTCCTGGGAGAGGCTGGCATCCTCAAGCTGCTTCTTCAGGGCCGCGTAGGTGGGATCCATGCGGGCCATGGTGGCGATCTGCTTGTCCTTGCGGTACTTGATACCAATGATACCCTCGGGCTCGAGGACACCACCACGAGCCTCAACATCAGCGTACATCTCCATAGCCACGGGGTTGATGGTGGGGTCGACGACGACCCAAGATCCACCACGGAGCTCGCCGAAGGGAGGGATGTAGACAAAGATGGGCTGCTCGTACTTGACGAGGGCATCGACGATGAAAGAACCGTACTTCAGAACCTCATTGTACATGTCGCGCTGACCACCGGAGAAACCACGCCAGTTGGCAAGAATCATCAGAGGCAGCTGCTCACCGTTGTTAAAGTCGTTGATGGCCTGGGCAGTCTTGAATGCAGAGTTGGGGTACCACACACCACCAGCCTCGTTGCTGACCTGTTCGATAGACTCGGGGTTGGCAGGGTCGGCGGGGGTGATGTTCTCAACCGAGCGGGTCTCGACGGCGATGACACCCATGGGGATACCACCAAGACGAGCACGACCAACAACGACAGTCTTGGCCCAGCCGCCGAGGGTCTCGACGAAAGAGTCCTTGTCGAACAGACCGGGCTCAAAGCCGTCCTCACCATCGCGACCGCCAATCATCCAGCGGACATCATAGGGCTGCTTCTGGGGAGGAGTGTACACAATGTCACGGTCCCAGTCGTCAACGCTGGGGCTGACGGGAACAGGGCTGTTGCGCTTCTCGGGGACGAACGACATCCACTCAACGATCTTGGAGATACCAGCGAAGTCGTCGTTGGCAGTCATGTGAGAAACACCGTTGCGGTACATGATCTGGGTACCACCAAGCTGCAGGTTGGAGGTGTAGACCTCACGACCAAGCAGGTTGTTCAGGGCAGGGGCACCAGTAAGGATGATGGGCTGGCCCTCAATCTGGACAGCACGCTGACCAAGACGGACCAGGTAAGCACCAATACCTATATAGAATGTTAGACAATGCCTTGTGATATGGAGAACATAGTAACTTACCAACTGATCGGCAGGTGACCAGGGTGATGGTGAAGATGTCGTTGTAGGCGCGGCTGGTGGCACCGGCAATAAGACCAGATCCCCTCAAGCACTCAACACCGAGACCCTCCTCCTTACCGACAATGGTGAGGATCTTGTGGCGCTTCTCACCATCCTCAGAGATCTCCTCAGTGATGACATCACCCTCGAATCGCTTCTTGGCCTCGTCATCAAGGTAGAGGTAGCGGAAACCACCCTCCTGCTTGTTGACATCGTTGAAGGCAACCTTGTAGTGGCCCATAAGCTCATCAGCAAGACCAAGGCGAGCACCAGAGTTGGCCGACAGGTAGATGCGGGGAATACCCAGCTTGCGAGCCAACTCGGTGCACTTGTGGAAGAACTCGTCTTCCTTGGGGCCGAAGGAACCAATCTTGTAAGTGATATCGTTGGCAACGACGATGAAACGACGCCCGTTGGGGTACTCGGGGGTACGGGCTCGGAAGATCCAACCAACCATACCACAAGTGTTGGTACCAGGCTCACGGTTCACCTCATCGAGGTTGTCCTTGTCATCCAGGACGAGCTCGGTGAAGGTGATGCAGTCACCAATCTTGGGCTGTTGAGCAGCCAAGGAGGGGTGTTCCTTGACGGCCTTGACCCAAGTGTTTTGGATAGCCTGGCGGAACAGCTCAGGGAAATCGTAGACGTACTGAGTACCCATCAGGTGGGCCTTGTAACGCTTGGGCTGGAGCCAGTTCTTGGTAGGGTAAGGAGTGTTGATGGGCAGCAGGTGCATGGGACCCTTCTCCTTGGTGCCACCGATGCTGTGGAACACCCACTCGCCCTTCTCGGACTTGCGCTCAGCGTACATGTCGACATCAACAACGTAACCAGAGGTGTTGGTGATGATGACACGGAGAGGGTAGGGGGTACCGGTCTGGGGGTCAGTGCAAATGATGCGAATCTCGACCTGGGCAACACGAAGTCTCCAGGCACGGAGACCGAATCGGTCCAGAAAGCCCTGGAGACTCTCCTCAACCTCGCGGGGCTGGAGCTGGAAGACAGGGGTGAAGTTGATGAAGATGTGGTTAAGATCGGAGTTGTTGTTGCCGATAATCTCAAGGGCATCGAAGATGTCATTGATGACACGGTCAGCCTCGGAGATCAGGTACTCAGCAGTAGGGATCTCATCACGGAGACGGCCAGGTCGAATGACGGCACGAGTGAAGTATCGCTTGTCAGTATCAACGGTCTTGCCAACACCCTCGTAAACGTGGATGTTCTTGTTCTCAGTGAAGACGGGCTTGATCTGGAACTTGGCCAGACGAGCAAGCTCAAGCTGGAAAGCAAGAGCGGGCTCGCTGTGTCGAATGCTGTCGTCCTCGTTGTACTCGGGACCACGGAAGGTGTAGTATCCGGGGTACGAGCCATCGTTGTGACCGCAGATGAAAGTGATGCGGCGGACGCGACGGGCGAGAAGCTCATCCTTGAACTGCTGCACAATGGGGACAATGCGAGCAAGGGTGTCCTGGTCACCGCTGCCCTCGGTATCTCGAATGGCAACGTTGATGACAGCGGAGAGCTCCTCCTCATCCTCCTGCTTGGGAGGAGGGGCAGGCTTGCGCTTGCTGCTCAGATCAGGGATGAGGCCAGGGGTAGTGCGAGACTTAGCCTGCTTCTGCTCGTGGGCAAGGGCCTCGAGAGCCTTCTGGATCAGGTCCTCAGCATCATCAATGTACTTGCAGGGAACAATGATACCCTTGCGAGTAGGCTCCTCCTCCCACTTGTGAGAGAGGTAGGACATGTCACTGATGGAGTGGATGCGGTTGAACTTGAACTCTCCACCGCTGGGAGTAGCGGGGGTGGAGGGAGCAGCAGACTGAAGAGGAAGACCGTACTCAGACTGGCCAATCTTGCGGAGCTGGAAGTCCCAAGAGACGAACTGAGGAGAGTCGGTCTCATCGGCGTGGTACTCAATCTTCTTGAGAATGTAGGCACGGTAGGCACGGCGAACATAAACCTCGAGCGAAGCCAGGTTGACCCAAGGATCATCGTGTGCAAAGAAAAGGGTCAGGACATCAAAGACAGTGTACTTGGAGTCGACGACCTCCTTGATAATGTCCAAGCTAGGCTCACGGTGGTCCCAGCCAGTCTCACCGTAGCGCGACTCAATGACTGAGGAGCGGAGGATGTGCTCCATCTGAGCAGTTCGCTCCTCCAGGGAAGGAAGAGAGCACTGGATCATGATCTCACGAGCCTTGAGAGAGACCTTAGAGGTGGCTCGCGAAGACTGGAGCTCAGTCAGCTTGCGGAAAGTGTCACGCAGGCTCCTAGCGATGCTGCCGACATGGGGCTTGTTGGGGCGGTACTCCTCAAGAATGGCGAGGATGAGGGAGCTCTTGGCGCTGACACGGCTGTGAGACAAGACAGTCTGGACAACCTTGGGGATGTCATCCTTGTTCTGGTCACGAAGTCCGAGAACAACGGCATCCTCCTGGGGCTGGTTCATGAAGAGGTTCTCAACCTCAAAGTAGTTCTCAAGGAGACCACGAATGACGTTGAGCTCTCGGGCCTTCTGACCGTCAATGTACATATCCATGACAGTGGTAAGAGGAGCGAGAGTAGTCTTCAGCAGCTCGGCATCAGCCTGGGGCATGTTATCCTCGAGGAACTTGTGGAAAGCCTTGCTCAGAGCCTTAGCAGGGAACTCGATGGAGTGTCGTGACTTGGCGCGATCAACAATCTGGGTGAAGAGAGCGTCAAGCTTCTGGGGCATACGGGAGTGCAGCGCTGAGAAGCAAGCGTTCCACTCCGAGAAGGGCAGCTCGGGGTCACGCAGCACCTCAAGCAGCTCCTTGAGGGTAGGAGCCATGATGACAGAGTTGTCGTAACCGTTGAGAATGTTCTGCAGGGTGTTGTACAGGACGGCGTATCGCTGGGCAGGTTTGTTTCCGACGAGGACAGGCTCACCATAGGCAGGTAGCTTGTCAACGAAGGCCTGGGCCTGCTTGACGCGAGTGGGGTCATCCAGGGCGAGGATACCGAGGATATCACCAGCCTCGAGGGTAGCTCCGGGCTGCTTGATGAGCTGCACAATACCATCCTCCTGGGCGACCAGGGGCATGTACATCTTCATAACCTCGACCTCAGCAAAGGTCTGGCCAGCAGTGACGTGAGAGCCGTTCTCAACAGTGTACTTAACCAGCTTACCAGGGCTGGGGGATCGAAGCTGAGTAGGGTCATTCTCCTGCTCGAGCAAGCAAGTCTTGCTGTCAACAGAGAGACGAGTGGCACCAACTTCCTCCTTCCAGTAGACGTTGTGGCTGCGTCCATCTAGAAGGATCAGGAGACCACCGTCACTGAGAGCACGCACACCAACAGAGCACTTGGAACCGTTGATGAAAAGGTGGTAGCTATCGGAGCTAGCCCGGGTAGCTGTAAACTTGTATCGGAAGCCCTCGTAGATGAAGTCGACAGTGAAGACAGTCTTGAGAATATCCTTGGAGGGAACCTGACCTTTCTCGAGGCCAGCACGGTACTCGGCGATGCTGCCTTCACTAGCAATGTGAGCCTTGGTGACAGCACCGCACACGACGGCAAGCATAGTGTCGGGTCGCTCAGCAGTCAGGCGCTTCGAGATGAGCTCATCCAGCCAACCAGTGGAGATGGTGTTCTCCTCGAAAGCCTCAGTCTCCAGGAGCTTGATGAGATACTCGACAGTGGTTCGGAAATCACCACGAATGCTCAACTCCTTGAGAGCGACAACCATGTGTTTCCGTGAGGCGGATCGGTTCTCACCGTAGGCGAAAATGTGACCGAACTGACTGTCGGAGAAACTGTGAATACCACCCTGCGCGGCGACGGAGAAGTAACCCCACACGTTGGAACTACTTCGGAAGTTGAGCTCGTGCATCACACCGTTGGAAGGCTTGAAGCCCTCACCGGGATCCTCAGAAGTAATTCGGCAGGCCGTGCAGTGACCCTTGGGTCGGGGTCGTCGCTGGCTCTGGGCAGTGCCCTCGTTCTTGAACTCGAAGTCAATCTCGAGCGAGGTCTTGGGGTCGACACCGTATAGGAGTCGAATATCACGGATTCTGTGGAGGGGCAGACCCATGGCAATCTGCAGCTGGGCGGCGGGCAGGTTGACACCGCTGACCATTTCGGTAGTGGGATGCTCGACCTGGAGACGGGGGTTGAGTTCCAGGAAGTAGAACTTGTCGTCGGCGTGGGAGTACAGGTACTCAACGGTACCGGCGGAAACGTAACCGACGAGCTTTCCGAGACGGACAGCGGCATCCTCCATAGCCTTGAAGGTCTCGGGGTTGGCAATGGTGACGGGAGCCTCCTCAATAATCTTCTGGTGACGTCGCTGGACGGAACAGTCACGACCGAAAAGGGAGATGTTGTTGCCGTACTGATCGGCCAGCAGTTGAACCTCCAAATGTCTGGCGTTGCCGGCCAACTTCATGATGAAGATGGGAGATCCGGGAATCTCGCTGGCGGCGGCTTTGTATAGGGCCTCGAAGCCATCCTCAGACTCGGCCTTTCGAATACCCTTACCACCACCACCCTCAGAGGCCTTGATCATGACGGGGAAGCCAATCTCCTTGGCCTTAACCAGACCCTCCTCCCATGATGTCACACAGCCCTTGGCGTAGATGTCGTCGGCAACAGTGACAATACCCTTGTTATCCACTTCGACTTCTGAGACACCAGTTCCTGACCAAGGAATACAGGGCACATCGGCGTGTTGTGCTACGATTGTGGAGGAAATCTTGTCACCCAGCGATCGCATAGCAGACCCGGGAGGGCCGATGAAGACGATCTTGTTGGGTGAGGCGGCCAGCGACTCTGGCAGCTTTGGGTTTTCGGATGCGTGACCCCTGTGGCGCAGGCGTGTAAGTAAAATGGGCTCTTCTCCATTGGCGATCCCGCCCTTCAGTGTGGTTGCGGTGTGGGGAGGGGCACCAGGCCCGAGAAATTGGGCGGTGGAAAATGTTGGGGGGGAAAGAGGGAGAGGGAGGGGAGCTACTCACCATCCAGCCCACACTGCGTGGACGTTCATGCGCTCGGCAATGTCGAGAATCAGTTCCACGTTGGCATAGTTGTGGTTGTTTGTGCCGCCGGGAACCTCGACGTAGTGGTCTGCCATTCGGATGTAATCTGCGTTGGCCTGCAGATCTTCGGGGGTTGCCATCACAGTGAAGTGAATGGCTCGCTCGTCGCCGAACGTCTCGTAAGCCCATTTTCGGACCGATCGAATCTCCTTGACGGCAGCAATACCGTTGTTGGCGATAAGAACCTATCAGGCAGTTCCTGTCAGCAAACACCATCCAATATGACTCTGCTGCGCATTCGGGGGTCGGAGGATCGGGTCATTTCTCAGGGGCCGAAAGCATAGAAAGTCTCCGACTTTTTCGGTGGCCGAGTGGGCATACCGGGCAAAACGTTGAGGGAAGCGCCTTGTGCGGCAGAGTGCGGGCAAGGCTTGGGAAATACTCACATTGGTAATGACGGTGTGACCACCGTTCTGGGCAACAAAGTCCTTGACTTTGCTGGGAGGAGCATTCTCCAATCTGTTACCACCGATGAAGTGGTCTGCAATCTGGAACTTCTCGGCATACGACGCCTTGCCATTGACGTAGGGCACCGACCGCCCATTGGCACCCTCGGGGGCACCAGCTGAGATCTCAGTCATGGCTGCTGCGCTGTGTATGTGTAGAATGGGGAGGAGAAGGAGGGGGAGAAGTAGAGAACGGAGGAGAAGCGAGGAGGAGGAGAAGTGGTTTGTTTAATTTCGTCGAGGGATGGGATTGAAAGGACGGCGATTTGGGTGCTGTCGCAGTCACCAGGGCGTCATGAACCGGGCAGGGGTAGCTCCGGCCGAGAAAAAAAAAACAAGCCACCTGCGAAGGGGAGCTTTTTTGCGTTGGGTGGGCGGGTTCTGGTGGTATAACGCTAAAAATACAGTGGAGGGGCCCCTTTGTTGTAAGCTTCCGAGGAACAAGCTAACTCCCCAGACGGGCGATTGAAAGAGAAGAACCTTTGCAGGTGAAGATGGAGGAGGATTAGAAATGGAGGAAAGATGAAGAGGACGAAGGAGGAGGAGGAGGCGGGTTCAAGAAGTCAATCGCCAGAAATGCGGGAGATGCCAGGGCAAATAGTAGCTAGCAGTCGATGCGTGGCTGGTGGCAAGCTTCGGCACCTGGGGACGCACTACCACTAGAACTGTTGGGAGACAAGCCGTCAGCCAGGAGAGCAACAAAGCAGAATCGACGCCCCAAAGAAAAAAACCCTGAGTGGAAACGCCGCTTCCGGGCAGGTCTTGGTTCGTTCAGGCACGCTGCCCGTAGTGGGCTTGAGTGCCCCTCCAGTGGATCCCCCGCCAATCAACCCCCCGTGGCCCAGGCGGCTCCGGGGTGGGAAGCTCTAGTTTTGCGTGGAACCACCCCCCCTTGCACGGCTTTCCCCCAGCAGTTGGCGATGAGGGTGGGGACGTCTTCGGGACGCCAAGGAGCCCGTGTCGGATGCCCGCGGAGTGCGTTTTTTGGGAGATGAGGCGTCGCCGCAACGACCAGGTTGATGACAGTGGGTTGGAGATGGATTCGAACGAAATGAGATGAAGAAGAAAAAAAAAAGGAAAGGGGCGGATCACCAGCACAGGATAGCGCGGGTTGACGTGAAGGTCATGGTGAAGAAGTAGGTGCGATTCCAATAAGACCGGGGACCGAATCGGGATCCGGCATACGGGATACGGGACACGGGGCTCAGGTTCGGGCTTACTTACAAGAGAGAGCTGAAGCCGACTGCAGACAATTCGGTATCGGCGCTGAGACAAAAAAAAGATAACGGGTCAAACAGCGAGAGGTATTCTGCGTCTGGCGTTCTAATTCTGGACAGGATTCCTAAGAGGGAGGGAGGAGTGATAGTCGTTGGATTATACGTTTTGCCCAGAGTCAATATCTTATCACACCCTTATACTCGGAAAGAAAGACAAAACATGGAGAGAAAAAACAAGAAGATGTAACCGAAACCGAAAGGATCAAGAAACTCCAAACGGTCCAACGGTGTACTTTTTAAATACATTATTCTCAGCGTTGACCGTAGTCTGCTACTGTTCATCCTTTGCTTCAGCTCCTCAGCCGCGCCTCGTTTCACCGGTTGCATCGGCTCTCCAATGCAGGCACTAACACGAAAAACCACCGCCGGCTCCGTCACAAAAAGGCAGTCCCCGGTTAGAAACACCAGGCTGATGGCTCTGCGAGGAACCGCGACTTGCTGGTATTTCAGTCTCAGGTCCCACATTCCCTCCGCTGGGGAACGGGAAACTGGGGGGAGGGCGGTCCTCAAGGTGAAGAGCGCGCTGCTGACGGCTGATGTTTGATAGCACAGCCCTCTTTTCTCTCTTCCTCTGCGGCTGAAGACAGGGCGGCGGCTGACTGGCTTCTACTGTGCTTATGGGAGACGATATTTTTTTTAACCTTCTGAGAAGTGATCGTCTATCCTGCAGCCCAAGCAAGCGTTCAGAAAGTCTACCGTTGCGCTATGTCGTCTCAACTCTACGACACACATAGCATCAGGCGGCGTGTGCGTATACAAGGGGGCGTGCGCGGGCACCCGGTCCGGGGTGTTGGGTTGGGAGCCAGGTCAGACGGGGATCGGGAGTGGGGAACGCTTCTCACCATCCATCTCATCGACTGCTGGCGTCGCATCGCATCGCATCCATCCCGTTCCGCTCAGGTTCATGTCGGTGACGTCGAACCTTTTTTTTTTCTCTTTCCTTTTCCTTTTTTCATCTTATACATACTGACCCAAGGCACACAACAACCCGACTCAACCCACATACGGTTTCAAAAGATTGGGGAACGATGGGAGCAGCCGGAACCCTCCGTAGCCATGCGCATGTGCAGATGCTCAACCTCGCCCAGGAACAAGAAACCTAAAGCCGAAAAAAGCAGGCCAGTCGTATCGGGATCTGGAGACGGCACTACGTAAACCACTACCACCACCACCACGACTGGTGGCGCCAACAGAGTGGTGCCCAGCGTGTTGACATTCGGGTCATTTCTATGCCCCTCTCTGGCCCCTTTCGGTTGTCAGGGAGCCCGTCATTGGGATTGGGATCCATCCGAGAAGATTAAAATGCCAATTCCATCATACTCGAAGCAGCCTAGCACAGAGCCATGATGACCTCCCCCCGTTGCAACCATCACATTCCGGCAGCATCCATATGGCATCCCTGCTTGGGGTTGCTTCCCCATCATTCAACAGACATGGACGAAACTCAAGTCCAGGCAGGCAGGCACACAAGCAACGAGACACGGCGGCACACAGACGCACACCACCCCCGCGCCGCATCAAACTGCGCATTCCAACAAAAACAAAAAAGATACACCAGTCCCTCTCTCTCCCCTCCCTCCACAAGTAGAATGCCTTCACTTACATGCGCCCGCTGGCCTTGCGCCCCCCACCAGCAATAACACGCATCCCAGTGTATGAATTCCACCTCGCTGCCCAGTATCCAGCGGGGGAATGACATGTCACGACCAATCTGAGTCGAGTAATTTTCTCTGATTGTTCCCGTGTGGGACACAACCCGGCTTCCCGTGTCCCAGAAATTTTAAAGAAAAAAAATCGGCCTCTTTTTTTTTTTTTTT
>NAGG01000737.1:0-23812 GCA_003031705.1 Calonectria naviculata | reverse complement strand
GCTATAATAATTAATTATTTAAAATAAAAATATTTAAATTAAAAATTTAAAAAGCTTATTATAATAAATTTTTAATTACTTAATTAAAAAATAATTTCTTTAAAATATATTATTAATTTATAAATTCTTTTTTAATCTTAACTTACAAATTAATCCTGATTGTCTAAGAAACCAGCTATAAATTACTGCCCAATCTTTCTCTAGATGCCTTTCCATTATCCCATACCTATTCATCAATGTTGCAACTATTTTGTACACTTCCATAAACGCAATATGACGACCTAGGCATATTCGCGAACCACTGCCAAATGTTAGGTCCGTTGCGTTGTATCGTCGTAGCCGTTCTTCGTATGACCTATGATCCTCGTCTTCGCGTTTGAGCCAGCGTTCGGGCCGAAAATCATCTGCATCATTGCCCCAAATCGACTTATTGCGATTGATAATGTAAGGATTGATACCGACAGCCGTACCGGGAGGGATAAAATCCCCAGCGGGCAATCTAAGGCCTGGATCAGGAACATAACGCTCGAGTAACATCGCAACACCTGGATGAAGGCGCATAGATTCCCGAATAACTGCGCCAAGGTCTGGTAAAACGATACTCTGGTAAGCATTTCTGGAATGCCATAGGAAAAGCTACCTACAAGGGAGAGATTTGGCATCGGCATATGAGATTACTTTGGTCTCAAGATGTGCGTTTGATATCTCTTCAACGACCTTCTTGTGGGCTATAGGGTGACTGAGAAGGAAGTAAATAATCGCACGAATTGTTAGTGCAGTTGAGTCAGCACCCGCGACGAGGTTTATGAACAGATAGCTGAGGAGAATCCCATCATGCACGAAATCCGGGTGCTTGGCTTTGGCTTCAAGGAAGTGCTGCAAATAATC
Organism: Calonectria naviculata; assembly: GCA_003031705.1. NCBI lineage: Eukaryota > Fungi > Ascomycota > Sordariomycetes > Hypocreales > Nectriaceae > Calonectria > Calonectria naviculata. Next base: position 22,924 of record NAGG01000737.1, on the reverse strand, counting down.
GTGAATCTCAGGGTTAAAGTTTGGATCCGTACCATTGATTCGCGATGAAATATTCTCCATGGCAATCCGAGTGACGTTTGCCAGGTTCGGAGGGCCGATGCGCATTATAGGATTCTTGTCAAGTATAGAGTCGAGGAAGGGCATTTGTCCCACAGCCGCGAAACTAGATATTGATTGGGTTAGTTGTGTGTGAAATCCAAGCTCAGATAAATGTTACGGTACGCACTAATCAAATGACTTGTCGGCAATTTGAATACTATCATCGAAGTCGTATCCATGATCGAGGTATCCGAACCGCTTGCTAAAGGTGGAAGCGCCGACCATGTCCCATGTGCCTAAGAAAACCATCAGTAAATATACCGGTAGCCTGCGGCGCGGATTGGACAACGAATGAAAATAAGGTCGTACAGTACCCAATCCAGTCCCCTAAATTGCAGTCCCGGGGACCTTCAGGCACGTTGATGAACCTCTTGTCCAGCTGATCACACATGAGGCTAATTACTGAGTCAACAAGAGGTTCAAGGGCTAACACGCTCCCATGTGAGTAATGCTTGGCTATCGGTCGTTTCATTTGGGAATGTTGAACCGGGTCACTGTTACTGAACAAGGTGTAGTTGATTTTGCCATTGACAATGGTGCTATTGTTGTGATAAAATTCGGTCTTGGTTGAAAACGTAAGCGTCATATTATGAATAAATAGATAGCTGAAGGGAAATAAGAACGAACCTTTCGCCAATTTCCGTCTGCGCTGTAAAGTGTCGTGATTAATTCTGGAATGTCTAGATCTAGTGTGTTAGGCCCGAGTCGGACAATGGGGCCATATTTGTCGTGAAGTTTCTTGACGGCCACATGATAATCGCGTTTCAGAACGGCGTATAGTCTCCATAAGTTGGTCCATCCTATTGTCATGAAAGCAGGCTTGTGTTAGTCTAAAGATGAAAATGAATAAATAAAGAATGAACATAATCAAAACCATCTAAACAACACAGGCCATAGACTTCATACTTACCGGCAATAAATGGACCCGGGTACTTCTTGAGAGGGGAGGTAAGATATTGGATAATTGACCAGATGATGAAGGCCAATGAACCCGAGACAGTGACTGAAGCGGCATACTTTCCCCATCCAGGTTCCCCTTGAACTAACACTTGTGGGAACATCCCCGAGAAAGTAATGGACAGCATTTCCAGCCAGTTCTTAGTATCCAACTCGACTGAATAGTCGGCCAATATTATAAGATGGTGGTCTGAACCTTGAACGAAGAGATAGGGCAAGCCTATTTATAAGCAGTTGGCGGGGTTTACGGCGTTTAGTAAATACACTCATGTGGCAAGACAATCATGTACCCTACTTTCTAGCATGCATTGTTGACTAATGATTACATTCTGCAAGATCGCATTGGAAGTGACGTGTAGGTTGCATAGAAATGGCTTGGCATTCAAAGCCAGCCAGGCCTGTGGGGTAATTTACTGTCCTACATTGGAGCAGCATGAATAGCTTGGAGGCTTGATGTTGGCGTGCAGCATGGTGCGTCGATCCTCGGGAAGATCGATGCACCGCTGACGGCTGATGACTTGTATGGTGAAGATCTGGTGACGGGAACAGGGGAGTAAGAGAAAATGGACCTAATGTTGAGCTGACGGAACGGGGGGTGCTTTGTTCTTGTTGTAAGTGAAATACATGTAAATAAGATACACTATATTCTGCGATATTAAGAGCACGCCGCGCTGCTCTTTTCTTCTCTTCTTGTTAGATACGGGAGTTACTAGTCTGAAAACTGCGTGTGCATTGGCCAACTCCTTCCCTAACCTACCTGTTGCTGTAATGTAAAAACCTACAGCGGCCGATGAATCCTTTCAAGGCTAGTTTCATGTGACTAGTATCCGCTTTATCATGGATAGTTTGAGGGCCTGTTGTTGTGGCTTGCAGGTGGCTGCTCATTACGACCCGTAGGCTAGAGTTCTCCTGCCCCAGTTTAGATAGCCCCCCTGTAGCAGCCGTCTCAGATTGATGCATTCGAATCCTATGTCGTAAGTTATTCGTTCAAAATAAAGTCTAATTATGGACACCTGTAAGCGGAATTTTTCCTTCAAGTTTCATTCATTGAGGGAAAAGAGGGTGGGTGTGTTGACTGTCTCAAACAGCGTCGGGCTGGGCTGATGAACTACCAACGCTTTCTGGACAGTACACTCCGCGACCAAAAAAAAAAAAAAAAAAAAACGCCGAGTTGATGATTCTTCCTCGGGGCAAGCTTTGGCAAGGCAATTTCCTCAATGAGGGAAGGGTTGCAAACGTGAAATAAACTTCTGGCCAGGGGAAGGGTGGCGCCTAGTTGGCCCATGCCCACTGGCGTCCCCATGTATTTCGTTCTTATCCTTCCCAGGTTGGTCAAGACGCGGAACCTACGAGATGAATCCTGGTAGGACCCTTCTCATCAAGCGAAATGGGAATAGGCCATCGGGTCTTTTACCAATCATTCCGCGGAAATTGTTGGTTTATTGGACGCCCAGCTTTTAAATCGTGCCCACTGAAGCAGCATACACGCCCCACGATTCTGCCAGTCATTCACGTAGCGATCTATAATCCTCGAGGATCATGGCGGTAGGGAAAATGGTGGGTTCGTGCGGACGTACATCGGTATTCAGTATACCTAGGTAGTCAAGGAGCTTCTGTGTCTGGGATTTTCCATCTTGTCGTGTTCTTCCCTTTCGTGCCTCGCGCGAACGGTGCAATTTTCAAGCCAACCTCAATAACGCCAACAAAACCACAACCCCGAAGCGCGAGTGTCACATCGAGATGACCATGGGGGGTGACGGCCCCTGGGTCGTAGCTGTCCTGTGGGCAATGACCAGCGTGCTCTTGATCTTTGTCATTCTTCGAGTCTACACCCGGGTTTTCGTCGTCAACAGTTATGGCTCGGATGACCATGTATACGTCTTCGCATTTGTATGTTCACCTGGGACTAAGCATCCCGTCCTCTCTCCGTTAACGCCGCGGTTTTGGTGGCTAGTTGGTCAAACAAAGCTTGTATTGATTGCTGACGTATAAAATCGCATTCAGGGGATATTTCTTCTCTATACCATTCTTCTTCATGTTTCTACCACCTATGGATTTGGTAGAAGCTTACCCGAAGTCGATCCAGAAGCCGCTTCAAAAGCTCTCCTTTTTGAATACGCTGCCCAGACGTTTGGTATGCTGGGCATGGCTGTAGCAAAATGTTCACTCGGTCTTTTTCTTCTTCGAATTGTCCAAAAAACCTGGCACTCAGTTGTGATTTGGACCACCATGCTCATTCTTCTGGGCATCTCAGTTTCATCTATTATCAGCACTTGGTTTCAGTGCGACCCAATTCCATACCTGTGGGATCGTTCAATTGAAGGTGGCAAGTTCAATTTCAGCCCATTGCCACTCGGTATCCTCCTGGGAAGTGAGTCCGGGGTTAATCCTATACCCGCTTTGTGTTTCCTTTTTTGCCATTATTTTTCTTATTTGTTGATATTTATGGTTCGTGTGCCTAATCGGACGCAGAAATGCTGACGAGTTTGTGAGTTGATAGCTTTCTGTATCGTGGTTGATATTTTTTTCGCAATATTTCCATGGATCTTTATTTGGAGGCTACAAATGAAGCAAAAAGAGAAGGTGACTATTTTGGCTAGTATGAGCCTCGGTGTCATGTAAGTTGTCCACTTGGTTCTTTCCTAGTCAGAGATTCCTTTATTGATGATAAGTATGCAATAGTGCCGGGGCTTGTGGCTTCATGCGGACGACGAGGATGCCTGACATGGTAAAATGTGACTATCTTAGTACAACTCCCGCTTTGCGATTTCCCTCACACAAGTAATACTAACATGCATGTACCTTCTTTTAGAAGAGACTGTTGACCTGGCTGTTTGGACCGCCGCTGAGATGGCTGTCACGATGGTCTGCATCGGAATACCTGTTTGCCGGCCCCTTTACAAGAGATATTTCGGAAAATGGACCAAGGGTACCGATACCTACCAGCAGAACAAACTGCAGGACACTCATTCACGAGTCTTTAAATGCTGTGATATCAATTCACGTGAGCGGGGAACATCCCCAGATCAGTTGGTGGATGACGATAGAAGTAATGGGATGACAGGGCTGGAGACCTCATATCACCGCTCATATGCTATTGGGGGGAGATTGGCAGAAGAAAATAATAGCCAAGAGGACATTCTGGCCCAACACCCCCAAAGAAACACACAGCATACGTGGAATGAAGCTAACCGGGAAAACGATGGTATTTTGGTTACTGAAGAATACGTGGTGGTTGTGACTAATAGGCGAGAATCAAGCTTACAGTTGAAAGACGCTTTGGCCTAAAACCCACCTACTTGTGGAGGAGTCACTGATTATGACATGAGTTGCACATTCATTTTACTTGCACATGTGAGATCATCATGCACACGAGAATCGCGCATGAGATTATGTCTATATTATCAACTGGATGCTAGTTATGTCTTTTTCCCTTTTAGTGGAGAGCAACTTTGTGACAAGTCCACGAGGCTGGGAATGTAGTGATGATGGTTACCTGAACTGATCGTACGAGCTTATATCTGAATGGAGGCGCCGCAGCGTGCGAAATGGCATCGATTCCTGTCATCCGCAACATTGATAATCCGTGAGCTGTTACTATGTGATACAGACAAAAACAAGCTGTAAGAAGCTGCTTTCAAATGAACGCAGTTAACCGTGTAGATTGACCACCTTAGGACCCACTTGCTACCGTTAGTGGCGGTGACTCGAGGAGATACTCTCATTCTTAGATTCTCAAGGTCACGGTTTCATCACTTTCAAAATGGCGCCAACAATCATACTTATCCGTCATGCCCAGGCCCTTCACAACGTCGACAATAAGTCTCCCTTACGCCTGATTCTTGCTATGTCGGACTAACATGGGCGCCCCCCCTCTTCACAGGACTACTCACTCCATGACCCTCCTTTGTCGGAGTTAGGAATTGAGCAGTGTGCCGCCCTACGAACCAAGCTACAGGCAGACTACACTGTCGCTACTTCTAATATCGACGATGTTGCCGTCATTGTGAGCCCAATGCGGCGCACAATGCAGACCGCTATGTTGTCGTTGGACTGGTTGATTGATCGCGGGGTCAAAGTCGAGGCCAACGCTGACTGGCAGGGTACGTTGGATGAATTAATGGGATGAGAGTTTTCTAACTCCTTCAAATGAACAGAAAACTCGGAGAAGCCTTGTGATACGGGCAGTCCAGTGTCAGTCCTGACGGGCGATTTCCCCAATGTTAACTTCAGCAACGTTGATCCAGTTTGGCCCGATAAGACGTCGCCTGCTGCACAGCACTTTGCGCACACAAGACGTGACATCTTGGTTCGTGGTCAACGTGCTCTCGATGCTCTACAGAAGAGACCCGAAAGACTTGTATTCGTGGTATCTCACTCTGGCTTCTTACGGGTAGGCGTCGTTGGCTACTGGTTCTACAACAGCGACTACCGCATCTTCGATTTTGACTCATCAGTTGGGAATGCCAACGGCCTCAGACAGCATGAAAGTACCACCTCGGGAGGCATGGGCCTATCTTTTACAGAACCTGTTGCTCTAGGGACGGATCTTCCGGACGAGGAAGCAGCGTAATGCCGTAATCCTTACTCCAAGTTGGGATGACCGTGGCGCCATTGCGGGGGCTTGGTGTCTGCACGAGACGGTGACCAGAAGATGGAACAAGATACTTAACTGGGTATCTACTTGGTTTTGAATTCTATATAGTTTTATTTTACTTTTTTGACATGACCTTCATGAGATGTCCATATTTGGCAGCATCAAGTGGTGTGAAAGCAGCCCGTTACTACTTGGACAAGAAGCTCTGGAAGGCTGATTGATCAATGATGACATTCCCAACCGCTCTTAGTCTCTTCCTTCCTTCCTTTTGTTTCTCTAAAAGCTTCCTGCGTCTAGAAACATCGGCAGCATGAAGTTTGGCTAGTACATCCTTTCGGAATGGTTTGATAGTCTCGCGGGCGACGATGCGGCTTCCCACTGATGCTTGAATAACGACCTCTATTGTTCATTATTAGCTATTTTGTCTGATTTTGTGGTCTGCTGAAAAGAAAAATAACATACCGAACATCTGGCGGTCAACGTGCTCCTTGAACTTGGTCACCCATTGTCTTCCAAGTCGGTCGACCTGTGTACTGTGCACAACGCGGCAGATGGCATCAACTGGCTGGCGATTAACTAGTAGCTGAAGTTTGACGAGATGGCTTTCACGCCACCCCGAATCTTCATAATCCAATGTTGCATATCCTTTGCTGTTAAGCGTGTGAGGTATAGTTGCTAAGTAAGGAGAGAGGCTCAGAAACATACGTGGCGCTCTTTAGTTTTCCAAAGAGATCGTCGACCAACTGGGCTGTTGGGATATCATATATCAAAATGACTTGCGTTGTGTGGAAGAACTCGATGCTTTTTTGCTCGCCTCGGTTGGCTTCGCAGAGCTCAATCACTCGTCCAAGGTACTCCTCAGGTAACGTGATTGTGCATTTCACATAGCTAAGACAGCGGTCAGCATCATCCGAACCACGGATATGAGGCACTGGCTGAAAACTTACGGCTCGTAAAGCTGAGCCCCGCGAATGCGTGGGTGACTTTGGTCTGGGAATAGGGCCGGGTTCTGGACAACCTCCTCAGACCCATCAGCCCAAACAATCTTAGTCGGCACGGTTGGCTCTGTGAGGATAACGCTCCGGCCGTGCTCCTGCCTGAGGCGGTCCTGAAAGACAGAGCAATGTAAACTACCGAGAAACCCTAGTCTCCAACCTGCACCGAGAGCCTCCGAGTGATCTTTCTGAAGGGTGACGCTACGGTCGTTAAGCACGAGCTGATTGATGCTGTCAGCCAATCGGCCGTAGTCGCTCTGATCAGTAGGGAAAGCAGCCACAAAAACCATGGGCTTTGGCTCCTCGAAGCCTGGACAGGGTTCGACATTGTGTTCGGTGGTGACCATGGTGAACGTGTCACCGAGCTTGGCGTCCTGTATTCTCTTCATTCCTGGGTTAAAATAGACATAGCCAACTTGTCCAGCACGTAGCACTTGTTGAGGTGTCGCATGAGGATATTGAATGCCAACCTGGCCCACAGTGTACTTCATCCCCGTTCCTAAAGACACAACATGGTCCCCGGCTCTGACCACACCATCAAACACCCTGATGAGGAGCACTACGCCGCGAAAATTATCGTACCAAGAGTCTACTAACAGCATCTTGAGTGGCCTTTTTTCATCACCCTCCGGAGGGGGCATTCGCTCGATAACTGCTGGTAGAACGGCTGGGACACCTTTACCTGTTTTCGCACTAAGGAGAATAGCGGTCCTGGGATCTAGCTCAAATGAGTTCTTCATTTGGTCAAGGACTCTCGGTACGTCGGCGGCAGGCATATCGATCTTGTTGACAACGGGCACCAGGGCAAGATCTTGGGCGAAGGCGAGGTGGAAATTGGATACGGTTTGCGCCTGGATGCCCTGGGTAGCATCAACGAGGAGGAGGGCGCCGCCGCAGCTGGCATAGGATCGGGTAACTTCGGCGCGAAAGTCAACGTGTCCCGGTGTATCGACGAGGTGAAGAAGATAATCTTGCCCGTTGTGATTGTAAATCATGGTGCACGTTTGTGCCTTGACGGTGATGCCACGTTCTCTCTCGACATCAAGTTTGTCCTGCAGTAGTCAAGTTAGTTTTGGAAATTTTTCCTTACGCTCCTGCGGAAAACGGTTGTTCGGGACGATAATACCAATATTTGTTTGTTACTATCGCTGACTGATATTGTGCCAGTGTGCTCGAGCAGCCGGTCGCTCAGAGTGCTTTTGCCATGGTCGATGTGCGCAACGATGCAGAAGTTTCTGTACCGGTCAATTGGGATCGCAGAAATCCGGGATTCGAGCTCGGAGGGCGTCGCCTTTGGAACTGCTTTGGAAGAGTATGTACGGCTCCATAGGAACCGCGAGGGAGGGGCAAGCAGAGCGGCGCTCCTCCAGCAACTCGGCCATTGGCGAGGTTGCGAGAGGCATTGCCGCGTCCAGGCTCGCCCAGCACTCCAGGCCAGGCTCATTGAGACCTAGAGGTTGTGGGAGAAGTGCATTTGGAAGTGCATCAGAAGTTGACCCAGGAAATACTGGGTATTGGATATCCAGATGGTTGGCTGTAAGTTGCAGAAGTCTCAGCTATCAGATGATGCGCGGCTTCGAAATTCTGTGCCGTCAAGCCCGAATTGGAAAGCCGGTGTAGGTACGTACCCTTTTCTCCGAGACTGTACCTCAAGGTATCTTCCTCCCTCACAGATCGCGCCAAGATACATCCCGCACCCCCGGATGCGAGGTCCACTGTTCCTGAAGCTTGTCTTGTTGTGGTTAGCACATCCTACAAGGTCGAAATCATTGTTGATTAGCACTAACGCATGTGAAATGGGCTTTCATTGATGTCGGTTTAGTTAGGTCCGTATTAAACCGCGTTGAACTTGCAATTGAAAATGCTATCACCAGCTCAAATCATCAGTAGCCCAAAAGAATGCTTTCACAAAAATCAAGTTGAATATGGACTTATTGTCCCAGAAGGAGGTTGGCTGCGCCTTAGACCTCGAGGTATCAGAAACATAACAAAAAAGGTCACTAGGGTATCGACTCTCTCCCACACTGGAGATACAAGGCGCCTCTCTCATGACACTTGAACCAATAAATGCCAATAATGAATCCACCGCCCATCATATATCATTTACACCTTGCCCATCCGTCTCATTTGAATCATGTCAGAACCCACTCACTTCCGCGCTTGATGAACTTGTCTAGAAGTAAACCCAAGTCTGCCAGCACGAACCGACACACATAAAACCCGAAAAACTCGGCGGCGTGGCGTGTGCATAGTTCCAGTCCCACTTGCGTCTTGTCTGCATGCCGTAGCCCGGGATCTTCCACTTGCCTCGCAATTTGGTCTGGAGACAAAGAGTTAATGTTAGCACTAGTTGAGAGCAGTGAGCCATGGAGCTACTTACCGATAGCTTGGGCAGCATCAAAAAGGCGTGCAAGTGAGCTCATATACATCGCGTTTGGACCCGTGAAATGTACTTGAGTCAGATCTCGCTTTGGAGGCCTGCTTGTTGGGTGCGCTGTCATGGGCAGGCTAGGAAGACTTGAGATCTCCTTGACAGCATCTGCGCCCACGACTCGGCTCGTGTACGCCCCTCCCAAACCAACAGCCGAGTTTTTAGAACGTAGTCGCCTCCACGAAAATGTAGACTTGCCAGATACACTTGAAGATCGTGGCATGCCAGTAGTTGCATCAACGTCCGCCCCCATTGATGCATCCTTAAACAGTGTTCCAGAGCCTTGAACACCCACTTCGTTGCCTAGTTTACGGCTCAGAGCTGATTGTACTTGCTCGAGTACACCTTCTAGAGATTGCATCTCCTCCAATACAGCATCAGCGTCGCAGGTATCAACTTTGGCTATTTTGAGGAGAGCAGCCGTCAAAAAGTCGCAATTGGCGACTTTGTCCTCGATGTTCTTAAGCTTAACCCCTTTGACCCTCCACACTTCCCTCGGGACAAAAAGCTTGCCACTTAGATAGCCTCCTCGAGGATGTGCAAGGGTTTGATACAGACATCTCATCAACCAAAATGGTCTCAGCATGAAGTCGGTAGGACAAGGTTCAAGGGGCACTGGAACATCCGGCGCAATGGAGTGAGGAGATCCCGGGCTGGTAGGAGAGTGGAAATTATCGTCGAAAAGAGACAAACCAGCAGTATCAAGTCGGTCTCTAAAAGCTGCCGCGAGGGGAGTAGGGAGGGCTGGAACAACGTGTGCTCGTGAACCCCCGAAAGGAGTGCTACTTGCTGGAGTTCCCGGTGACATGTCCGAATTTTCGTCGATATTCGAGACCGACATGTTTCGGCTCTTCATACTTCTTAAACTGGATGATGAGAAGTTTTTTCGAAGTCTCGTCACATTTGGCGATGTAGAATTCACCGCGGCACGTTCATCTTCATCAACTGGGCCAAGGTGCCTGAATGGCGAGGCTGGACCGGGGTTCTCGTCAGTTGGACTCGCCTCCCAAAGAGGAGGTGATGACGGTCTGCGGAAGCCCGCTGTTGACCTTGAACCTGTGGTTGATGTGACCGAAATGCCTGTTTTTTGTCCATCTGTGGTAGCAGACTTTGCGGGAGTGGTGTCTTCAGAAGGTGGGGGTAGAGAAAGACCGAGTTTAGCCGTTTCGATTTTAAGTTGTTTAGGATTTTGACCTGACATTCGGCGATTGCGTACAGATTGCGAGGACGAGGATGGTCGCTGCGGAGGGAGTTCGGGTAACGATGTGTTAGGAGGAGGTGCAGCTGGTCCACTAGGGGTACCTGCGAAAGGGGGTGGCATTTCCTTGACGGTGGAGAGCGAAGTTGATATTGCGGGAGGGTTCGAGCCTGATGGGTTGTGCCATGTTCGAGTGGTTCGTCCACTTGCATCCGATTCGCGTGCATTCGAAGGTCTCCGTGAATGCTCTACTGTAAATTCCTCAATGCCGTAATCACGAGCCATTTCCTCCAGAATTCTTTCCTCCTCTTCTGAAGAATTATCATCGAAGAAGTCCTCGCCCATTTGGTGGGTTTCATCGTCGAATGACTCATGGGGCTGTCGTTGACGCTCAACATCGGTTGCCATCTCTGGCGTTTCGCGTTCAATTTGCCGTACCCTTTCACGAGCAATTTCAACTTTCCGGAGGGCATTAGCAACGACTTCTTCACCGGAATCATCCAATTCGTTTGCGTCGTAGTCGGTAGGACTCATTGGCTCATAGCCTTCATCGTACGCGGCCTCAATCGCCTCATCGAGCGCCGTATCAAATTCGGTCTCGGTGTTGCCACTGGCAGCACGGATGTGCTTTCGTCTGAAACCACCAAGCGATGACGTGCGCGAGTGAACAGAAGAGGAACTGGACCCTCCAGACTCGTCGATAGGGTCCAACCAAGAATTCAAACTATCTTCTCTACCGTGACCAGGGGCATCTGCGGGTTGGACCGGATGGGCAGTGGCTACGGCAAAGTCAACTCCCATTGGTTCATCCATAGGATCCTCTTGAACTCTTGGCGGTGATGGCGGTCGTCGTGGTGAAAGGGGTGCCGGTATATAGTGTTGGTCTGGTCTCTGCAAGAGAAAAGGACTGGGAGGGCCTAGGTGTATAGGTGAACGCGAGAAAGAAGACTGGAGAAGGCCAGGCTCTGGATTGAGGGTAGTAATGATTGGTTTCGGCTTATTCGCTCGTCGGGATGTGAGAGTTGGTTGAGGGCTGCGATTGTCATCTCCAATCACTCGAGTTATGGTGGCTGTTTCAAAGACAGCAACTTCTTCAGTATTGCCATCCTCGCCTGGGTGAAAAGACAATGAATCTGAAGGATGAGGAATGCTATCAGGACGGGCAGGGAGGGCCTTTGTATCTTCATCCACCCAGGGTGTTATTTGATCCAGCTCATCGATTCGGCTGGTATATGTTCGTCGCTATAGGGGAATTAATGACCATATTTGGGCCGGATTGAAGGGCTCTAACTTACAATTGCTTCTAGCTTTCGCTTGTCTTCATCACCTGTGGTTCGCTGGAGGACTTGTCGAAGAAGCTCACATGCCTCGGCATAAGCCTCTCGCGCGCCCTCAAAGTTTTGCGCATTATCAAGTTGGACAGCCGTATTTGCCTTTTGCAAGGCTCGGGAGAGCATTGCTTTTTGAGATGGGGGTTTATGGTTGCGATTTTTGTCATTGCCGCTTTTCGCAGAACGACTTCGGGAGTGGCCTCGAGGCATATATGCCTCCCCTTCATAGTCGTGTGGCATGCTGGGTCGTCGGTTAAGGGCGGGGTTATGATATAACGATGTGGCGATGGTGACTTGGTCTGTTGATGTCGCGGTGCCTGGTGGAATGGGGGACTGACTCTCCTGGCCGGCGACACTCGGCAGCCGGCGTTCGGATGGGCCAGGGCCAGCCCCTTCTATTGCGACCTGCAGATATTCGCTGAAGTTTGGAGGCTCCAATGGCGACAGGGAGGCTATTGGTGGCAATGTTTGTGGGGTCTGAGTGTCTTCTGATGTTGCAAGGACTGCGGTGTCTTCCCCCCGCGAAGAAAGGCTTGGCCGTCGATTCTTTTGAAGTTTCCGGGGCGATGGTCTCGCGGTTGGCGGGGATTTGTTGACAATGCTGGTCGCATCGACGCTTCCACGAGAACCGAATCGGGAATGAGTCGCGCGTTGAGTTACCAGGGAGGTACGACTGGATCCGTTGGTGGAAGTTGACCAGCGGTTCAAGAGCCACGAAACCTCGGCTGGGTTGTTTGATGGCGAACGGGATGTGGCGCTGTGGGAAGTTCGTGGAGGAGTTTGAGGGCGCCTCGAGTTGTCAATAACGGGAGATGGTTGGTGATATGGAATGTCGAGATGGCTGGTATGGGAGGTGGGTTCGATATGCGGCGGTGGTAGTAGCGAGGATGTTCGAGGGGGGCGAGTTGCAGCGCGACCGGCAAAGGAGCTTGGGTTTATCGAACTTGGCCTGGAGAAGGAGAGGGAGGAAGAATGGCCATGAGTGGGTTTTGGTGGACCAGGATGTGTGTGCCCTTGGTGGTAGTGGTGGTTATGGAGTCGCGAGTCAGTAGGCGCAGAGGCAGAGAGGTCCAGAGGAAGCTCGACAGCGACTCCGACACCCAGGTTGGAGGGGGAGGACGCGGTTCTGTCGTGAGAGACGTGTGGGAGGTGAGAGGAGCGAGAGGTATGAGAGTGAGAGGTATGGGAGGAACCAGCAGCCTCGGGCATTCTCTATCAACGCCGCAAGGAGCGTCGAGCCAAATCGAGTCGAGTCGGATCTGGTGTGGTACGGTGTGGTGCAGTGCAGTGCGGCGTCGAGTCGATCCAAACCATGCTAAAGTGGACAATTCCCCCCTTTCCAGTCAACAGGACAGCGTCAAATCGGGCCAAGCTTGGTGTGGTCGCCGGGTTGGCTGGTCGCTGCTAGCGGTGGTCACTGGAGTCTCGTGGAGTTTGGGTCGTGCCGAATGTGGACTAATGGCCCGCTTTCCACAAGGCCACTAATTGCGCACAGTACTAGGACGTACAGCGCTTGCGGAGAGTGGCACGTTAGGTGCAGAGGTTGTGCGCAGCGCATTACGGGACGCGCCGCTCGATTGGTGATTTTGTTGGCGTGGAAATGCGATGATAATGTTTTATCTTGTGCCTGGGATTTCGATTATCTGTCTGGTGAGTAAATATGATTGATGATGACGAGTCTGCGGTTCAGTGTTGAAACAAATGGGCGCAGGATCCGAGACGAGATGGCTCACTCCAATGGCTCCAGTCTGCAGTGAAGCAGTGTGTTAGTTGGATGGCCCATGTCAGGGGACACGGTTGGAGACGTACCTGCATCTTTGGTTGGTCCCGAGCAATTGGCAACCTCTCCCATTGCAGTGCTGTCGAGCTTCGGCCAAGAGAAAGGTACGTACCCTGACGGAAACGTGCCTTCCCTTCCCTTCCCACTCGCCCGATGTGGATTTGGGACCCGGTCTTGGCCTGGTGAGGGTTGGAGCCTAGGTGCGAGAGGATTCCTAGGTACCAAAGACTGTTGGTCCATCACGGACCTGCAGCGAGGTCCAGCGGGCGTAGACAGCGACAGGCGCTTAGTAGGCCGTGGTGGATAGGGGCACGGGCATTGGTACCGCGACGGGTGGCTAAGAACTTGAGCAGCCACTGTGCTATACACTGGACTGAGCCAGGATACTTGGTTGGGGGAGAGGGGACTTGGAGTGGGACATGACATCCACGTTCACGCACGTGCCAGGAGTACCGTAAAGCCATTGCGGGGCGCACAGTGCATCCATTCCACTTCCGTTCCGTTCTGGGCTGGTCCGTTTTGAGTTTGAACTCTATGCTGACATTGCATCGTTTCGCCTCCGTTACGACAACAGGGGCTTTATTCATCAATCGGGGCGCTAATATTTTCGCGTCAGCCTTGCAGACTAACAGGAAGCTAATTGGGCGGCATTTGGCTCTACTCTCTGGGTTGCCCCAGGTACCTGCCGATATGCAAGCCTTGCGATCGCATCAGCTGGTCGTATCCTAAGCCTTGAGCCATACCCAGGACCCTGCGCCAGAACCAATACCTTTCAATATTGATACCAGACGCGACGTGGGTTGCAAATATGGCAAGCGTTGATGAAATTTTCAAGGTTTGCGCACTCTAACCCCAACTTCCTCTTGTGCCATGAGTCGTTAGTCTAACAACAAGCTTTACAGAACTCTGGCATCTCATCCAAGCGCAAACTTGACCCCGTTCGAGATCCAAGTACGTCATTGTCCAATGTCTGCGATGCCCGTTTTTCACTGACCGGAATCGACTGAAGATGAGATTTACAAGTCAGCCAAGCTGAGCGCAAAAAGCCACAACCGACACGCCCGAGTCGACGATGAAGTGTTAGACGATGAAGTCGAGGCCGGTCCGGCACCACCACCCGATGATGATAATGATGGGGATTTTGGCCCTGATCTCCCCCCAGATGACGACGAGGGCCGCTTCTTTGGCGGGGGAATCTCCAAGCAAGAGTCGGAGATTCTCGACTATGTCGATGAAGCCGACGCAGGTGTTGTCTCAGAGAAAATTGATGCGACTTGGCTGCGCAAAACTGCACTGAACTTTGAGAAACGCATCACCAAAAATGCCGAGCTTCGTGCTAGATTTGAAGATGATCCACAGAAGTTTATCGGCAGCGAGGCAGATTTGGATGCAGATATCAAGAGTCTTTCCCTTCTATCTCAGCATCCGGAGCTCTACCCAGATTTTGTCAAAACAGGATGCGTGGCGAGCTTGGTTGGCCTGCTTGCTCACGAGAATACGGACATTGCTATCGATGCTATCGAGATTATTGGCGAATTGACAGACGAGGATGTTCCCGCGGATGAAGCACAGTGGAATGGGCTAGTTGATGCTTTGATGGACTCGGATGTCTTGGGTCTTTTGGTCTCCAACTTTTCCCGTCTCAACGAAAGCGATGAATCGGATCGAAACGGTGTTTACCATGCTCTAGGAGTTATAGAAAACTTGTGTTCTCGGTCGTCCGTCGCCGAACGAGTCGGAGAAGATGAGAAGCTCCTCCAGTGGCTTTTGAAGCGAATCCAGATCAAGGAAGACCCTATCTCACAAAACAAGCAATATTCCGCAGAGATACTGGCCATTCTTTCGCAAGCGTCCACTGTCAACCGTACCCAACTCATTCGTTTAGATACCATTGATCTCCTTCTCCAATTGGTTGCCCCATATCGAAGGCGCGATCCTGAAAGGGGAGGCGAGGAGGAAGAGTTCATGGAGAACGTCTTTGAGTGCTTAACATGTCTCGTAGATGAGATATTGGGAAAGACCAAGTTTATTGAAGCTGAAGGCGTGGAATTATGCTTGATAATGTTGAAGGAAGGTAAGAAGAGTAAGACACCGTCATTACGTCTGGTGGATCATGCAACCTCGGGCAATTCTGGCATCGAAATGTGTCAGAAGATAGTCGAAGCAGGTGGTCTAAAGACACTTTTCACTTTATTCATGAAGACCCAAGACCACCGTTTATTGGAGCATCTGGTGAGCATTTTCGCGGCAATGCTTCGGCTCTTACCCGCCAATTCTGCTGAAAGGATACGAACGTTGGCCAAATTTGTGGAGAAGGACTATGAAAAGATTTCAAAACTCGTCAAGATTCGCAGAGACTACAGCCGACGGGTCATGATGGCTGAACAACAGAATGAAGCAGAAGGGAAGGGTTTGGCACAAGGTAATCGTGGAGAGTTGGAGTTGGAGTGGCTTTCCCGGAGGATTGATGCTGGGCTTTTTACACTCCAGACGATTGACCAGGTATTGGCATGGCTTGTGGCTGAAGATACTGGCGCTAAGAGAAAGATCGAGCAGCTTTTGGCAGAGCGCGATGAGACACTGGAGGTTATTGGAACAACTCTGAAGGAGCAGCTAGATACGCTAGACACGACGGAGGAGAACCAGGATATGAGAGATATGCTGGGTGCTTTGGTTGAGTTTATTCAGTAGATTGTATTAAAGGAAGCGGCATCTTTGATCAGATTCATTTGAATTGATCATGCTTCAGGCGTGTAGATATTTCTCTATGACATTCTTCCTCCTTTGTGAAGTGCGCCTTCCTGTTGGTTCTTTTTACGCGACTTGTAGACGTTCGTTGTTGACAGAAGGGTGGGCGAATGCTGTGCTAAGCGGGGAGTTCAATACGCAGTCGTACTTAAGCGGCGGTTGGGGGGACGGGCTTGACATCAAAGACAGCGTTGAGCAAGTTCTTAACAACATCAGCCTGGCCCTTCTTGCCAGATTCTTGGATCTTCTTGATTTGCTGCTCGGCCTCCTTGTTGGCTTCGTCCTCTGCCTGCTCGTTGCCCTTGCTATGCTGTCATGGTGGGAAAAGACCCAGGTTAGTGTTTCCCAAGAAAGAATGGCCCAAGTCGAGGGTAAATAAAATGACGCATACCTCGGCCTCAAATTTCTTGAACTCGTCCTCCTTGGAGGTCTTGTACTCGGTTATCTCTCGCTTGGCTTCATCACGAGCCTCCTTAATACGCTTGGTGCGGACTGAGGGTACCCATCGTCAGCGGACAATGTCCATAGCGGGGGTGTTGTGTCGAGGATGGATAGATGCTTACACTCTCGAGCTGTGAGAATGACGACGTTAGTATGGGATATAACAACATATGAATTCATGACATAACAACACTGACCCTTCTGGACGATCTTGGAGGCTTCTCGCTCAGCCTATTAACTCGTTAGCCTCGAATGTGTCGCATATTTAGTCGTTTAGATGTACGTCTAGAAGCGTCTGAATACCGGCCGAGTTTTGGGCTGACTAGGGGGCGAGTGTCAGCTTGTTAACCGTTAGAAGAAATGGAAGCTGGTTGCGAACCATCGTGATGGAGTATGATGAAGGCTGTGCCGATGACGCGGGGATGGCCGAGAGTTGGAGAATCGAAAGCTACACCGGAACTAAGCTTGAAACGATGATGGGTTTTGATGAAGCGGACGGACAAGAAACAAGGCGATGGCTTTGTTGGTGATGCTCGAAGTCGAGGTCTGAGGTAGCGGGCTGGGGTTTGGGTATGAGGTAAGTGCCTTGCCAGCTCTGAGCTCCGGAGTACGTACCGGAGGTGCGGGCTGGTAGAAGGGGGCCGTTGATTGGTGGTTGTGCAGTCTGTGCTGCAAGGCTGGGGTGGCACCTGCATCAACACGGCACGGGATAAAGTCACTCTGCCCTGCCTTCTCCAAAGAGTACATAGGCTGCACCGGGTAATGCATACCGACTAACCCCACTAAAACCTGTATGCACAGCGCTAAATGTATCTTTCACAGCACTCGCGGGCAGCCACAGCTACCCCTGTAATTGTTCGGCCACAGCTCCTCCAGTGGATCGCTTAGCCACCACCCAATTCTTTGCGGCGCCACTGTCGTTTTCACGTCATGGCTCGATTCTCTGACTTCACATTCTTTCTCACACTCCTCTAAATGGGCCTTTAGCCTGCGTCGATTAGACCAATTCACTTCCACAGCAATCGCACAGACGAATCAACCCCCCGAAAGCTCCATACGATCTGTTCTCAGCTCCTAGTTTTTGCTACGGAGGCATAACACCAAGCGCCATGTCTCGCGCCTCCAAGTTCACTCTGGCGGGAACGTCCCTCCTAGCCTTTAGCACCGTCATCATGGTCCATTTTCAGCAAAAGTTTGAGCAGCAGGTAATATCCCTGTTTCCATAGAGTTAAATCGAATGTTTGCCGGTGGGCTGACATTCAAGCCCTCAAAACGAGTTTCATTGCTGATCATGAATTTGCGACTAAGGCTATGCACGAAGGTGTTGTTCGCGACATGGAACAGCAGCGGATTAAGCGCGAGCGACAGCTTGATTTTGAAATGCAAAAAGCCCTCGAGGAGGAGTACAAGCGTGAACAATCTGTTCATGACTCTATAGCTGCAGCCGATAAAGCAACGCCAAATAGATGACGTATGGTTGACTAGACCTTCTGGGCCTTACATGATGACACCAAAGGTTTACCACACAGCATGCTGTAAAATATTGAGACAAACACACCGCTCTAAATCATGACCTCAAGTTCATCAATGTATTTCATATTCTACTATTTTAGTCTTGCCGCTGTGCCGATTTTATACATTGCCCCTCTGGCACTACATTACAATCACCACACCTTGCCGTCTGGTGGCGCCCATTCTGTCATTTTGCCAAATTTCCAACTCGAACCATTTCCTACTGGGTACTCTTGGTTGATTCAACGCCGTCCATCCCCGCCTCTAACTCAAGTCTATCGAATAGAGACACCTGATCGATTGGTAAACATCCTTGCCGCAATGTTCATAGCCTGCAGCTCTTGGAACAGAAGCTTGGCGGCGTAAGGGATGTGAATTTGCGCAATTTTGGTCTTGTTCTTGCAGGGCCGGCATTCGAACGACTGCTTGGACAAGTTTCTAAGTTTCTGTTAGCATCAACTGGAAGACATGGGCCGAACAAATGAAGACCACTTACGCAATGGGAGTCATGAGTCCACAAATCTCGCAGACGTGAACTCGGAAAGCATCGGAAACTTCAAATAGACGCTCCTTCAAGAATGCCGCAGCTCCGTGGGCAATCATACAATCACGCTCCATTTCTCCGAATCGAAGACCACCATCTCGGGCACGACCTTCCACAGGTTGTCGCGTCATGATCTGCACTGGCCCTCGTGCTCGTGCGTGAATCTTGTCGTCCACCATATGTCGGAGTCGTTGGTAATATGTAGGACCAAAGAAAACCTGTGCCCTAAGTTTGCGGCCAGTGTGTCCGTTGTACATGATTTCGAATCCTCGTGACTGGTATCCATGTTTCCTGAGCAATTCAGAAACGGAGTCGACAGTGACGTCAGTAAAAGGAGTTGCGTCGCCCTCCATGCCCTCGAGGGTTGAAACCTTGCTGAGCAAACACTCGATTAAATGGGCAATGGTCATTCGAGAGGGAATGGCGTGAGGGTTGATGATAATGTCAGGTGTTACACCTTCCCGTGAGAATGGCATGTCTTCTTGTCGGTACGTTACACCGATAGTACCTTTTTGCCCGTGACGAGAGGCGAACTTGTCACCAATCTGGGGAATCTTGGTGGTCCTCACACGGACTTTGACATACTTGACGTTGTCGGCGTTGACTGTCAAGATGACCTGGTCTACAATACCGTTCTCGGTACTTCTCAACGGAGTTGAAATATCTCGTCGCTGGTGCACTGTAGTTCGTGTACCTAGATCCTGAGTCTCTTGATCGATTGGCGCAGTCTTTCCAATAATGATGTCCTCACCAGACACACGGACACCTGGTGCGACAATGCCATCTTCATCAAGCTTGTCGTACGTTCCATGTTTCATGCGAAGCGTCGACTGTTGAAATGGCTTCTCAAACACCTCGGTGTAGTTCAATCCGACTTTCTTCTCCTGGTCCGAGTACGATCGGAAGAACAGACTTCGGAATAGACCACGATCAATGCTACTCTGGTTCATAATGACGGAATCTTCCTGATTGTAGCCAGAGTAGCAAGCAATGGCAACGACAGCATTTTGGCCAGCAGGTAGCTCACGGAACTTAAGGAACTCCATAGATCGGGTCGTGGCCAGAGGTTTCTGAGGATAGTACAGAATGTTGGCCATTGTGTCCATACGACGAGAGTAGTTCGTGAGGAAGAAGCCCATGGCTTGTTTACCCATGGCAGATTGGTACGTATTACGAGGAGACTAAGTTCTTGTTAGGTAAAAACAGTCAAAGGAGTAGAATGAGCGCCATACCTGGTTATGATCGGGGAAGGGGATAATGCTGGCGCAAATACCCAAAATCATACTGGGATGGATCTCACAGTGTGTGTACATGTGAGTAGTCGGGTTTGTCTTCGTCTTCAGTCGCCTGTTCGGATCATCCGCTGTATCGTCCTCGACTGCAATACCGGCCTTTTGCAGACGGTAGAGGTCAAGATCTTCGGGTGTCATGCAGATCATGGCTGTCTCCTCTTCTTCAGCATCAAGGTACTCGATGGCACCGGCACGAATTAATCCCTCCCAGCCAATCCTCATTGAGGGGTCCTCTGGCGGCTCGGCCTGCTCTTTGGCAAGTTTATTGACAAGATCCTTGGTCAACACCAGCGCTCCTTTAGGAATGCCAGTCTCGTGATCATCTTCTTGTTGAACGGTAAACACTGGTCTCATGACTCGACCAGCATCAGAAAAGACTTTGAACTCTCGGTCACGAATATCTCGTACCAGCGACACCTCAAATTGCAAATATGACTTTCTTCGAGTATCCAAGACTTGGCTGACAAGGTGCTTGGGGTCCTGGTGAACACCCACCCATACACCATTAACAAAAATCTTGGTGGCATGAGGATATCTTAGTGGTTCGTATTCCTCAACTACTTCCATACCTCGGTTGATCATGAATTCAATCAGGGGTTCTGAAGGTGAACCAACACTAACGTAACACATCAATGATAGGTTCTTGACCAGACCACAAGCCTGACCTTCGGGAGTTTCTGCAGGACACACAAGGCCCCAGTGAGTGTTGTGCAGCTGTCGAGGCTTGGCTAGCTTTCCATCTCGTCCAATAGGGGTATTAGTTCTTCGGAGATGGGACAAGGTGGAGGCAAAGGTGTACCGGTTCAACACCTGAGACACACCGGCAGTGGAGCTTGCGGCCTTCTTTTGATCACCCCAGTTTCCAGTTGCCAGGGAATACTTCAAGCCATTGGAAAGAGTACCGGGTTTAATTCCGACAGCCAGGTTGAAGTGGCGGTTACCTTCAACACACCGTTTCAGGTAGTTGGAAAGCTCAGTGTTCATCCTGCGCATGATGCCACGGAAAAGCTTGGCCAGAAGTGGACCAGCAAGATCCAGACGCTTCTTACCGAAGTGATCACGGTCATCAGGCTCTCGTCGTCCCAGAGCGCACTGAAGAAGCTTGTGCACCATATAGCCGAGGAAGAAAGCTTTTCGAGTCTCGCTACCCTCCGACTGAGAGATGTGCGGCAGCGTCTCCTTCTGAAGAATATCCTTGGCAACACGAACACGTTTTTCACGACCAAGGCCTGCCTGATCACGGTTTCCTCGCTTACCAATAAAATCAAGGGCGACTTCTCGATCTTGCACGCAGAAAGCTTCCTCGATACAAGGACGGAGCATCTCAAGCATCTGACTATCATTTCGATCGTAACAGATGTGATTGAGGATGTCTTCATCGGAGACGACTCCCAGAGCACGGAAAACGATGGCAACAGGAAGATCAGATTTGACGAAAGGGAGACTTGTGTGAATAGTCTGGCCAAACCCACCTCGAGCAGAATCACCCTTGCCATATAGCTTCAGCATCATGCTCGAGATAAGACGGGATCCCTTCTCCAAGGCACTTCTGATTTCAGCAGTGTATGTGTAAGGACTAGGCTGTGCCTTCTTGAAAACTTGGACGATGTTGGCGGCAGAGCGCTCCTGGGCGATTAGGACCTTTTCACTGCCGTTGATAACGAAATAACCACCTTGGTCGTAAGGGCACTCGTTGACAAGGAAGAGACTGTCATCGTGCTCACGGCTCAAGTGGCAAATCTTAGACTTGACCATGATTGGGAGTTTACCAACGAAGACCATGTCTTTCCAGTCATCTTCAGCCTTGCCCATATCATCGTCACCTGATTCCTCCAGTTCCCAGACCAACTTTGTAGGGTTCTCGCCGGTCTTTGCATACTCATCACGCTGGCTGTCATCCATCTCGTGCAAAGGCACCTGCTTCTCCACGGCGACGGAAACTTTCTTTGTAATCTTGATGTAGAGGGGACTGGCGTAGGTTAGGTTGCGGTCCCGGCACTCGTAGGGAAGCAGCGATGTCACTGTTCCGTCGGTTTCGCTGATAGTCGGTCGCGAGACCATGACACTTCCGAATTTGATTTCATATCGGCGCAATGCGATCGTCTGGCCAGGAGGAGAGGGGGGGTTGGGCTGATCCAGCGAAATGACCGAGTACTCATTCACAAGGTCCTGAATAGTTGTTTGGGTGAACTCGTCAAAGGAGTCGGTCTGCTGCGAAGCGAGACCCTTGGTTTCGAAGAAGGATGAGATGACGGTCCAGCAGTCCTCGGGGGTAATGCCCTCCTCATCCTCGCCATAGTTATCGTAGTCGGAATCTTCTTCGTAGTCTGCCATGATGTCGATTCAGGCACGCCAGATATCTGAATTGTATTACAAATTTCTATCGCAAGGAAATGGTATTCGGAATGTGGTTGGCGAAGGCGGCTCGGTTTGAGCAACGATTGCCTTGGGGTCTAAAGCGAAAGCTGAGGAGCGACGACGGCGAAGACCGGGAGGTCAGTACGGGACCTGGCGCCTGAAGCACCCCGTGCGCATCTGGTGATAGCTTCAATAAGGGGGTATGGCCCTAAAAGGACGATGGAGCAAGGTCGTGAGATGCGCAAAGGCTATTGTTGGCGAATGTGTGTGGATGAAGTTGTTTGCTTCGAAATACTTTGATGAAGCCTTGAGCGCCAGTAGTAATCCAGACGCGCGACCATCGCAAAGCGCTAGTCAATTAAGGGTTTAGTGGGAAAAGGGGCCGTCTTCCTGAGCTTTGCGGTCTGCAGGAGTTTGCGCGACGCGGTGTGCATCGCTGAATCAGCAAAATTTTGCCTGTGGCTAAATGTGGCTTGTATCCACCCTGTCAGGTTTGTGGCAAGGAACGGAGGAAGTGCCTTACGGTGTTTCAATTTAGGTCTTGACACCTCAGGCCTGTAGATCCCCGATGTTTTCAGGTTTGGTACTTCCACCTTGGCAAATGGACAGGAGTAAAGACCTGTAAGTGATAGGGGTATGTT
>NAGG01000736.1:0-18172 GCA_003031705.1 Calonectria naviculata | reverse complement strand
AGAAGAAGAAGAGAAAAAGAGGTCGCCCTGGAACCCCCTGTACACGCTCTCTAATTCTCACTTACTCTTCTCGCTTCTCACTCGCTCACTTTTCTCACTCAGCCACCTACACTAACAAACATCCCTTGCACACATAAAAATGAAAAAACTTCCCCTCAAAAAGAAATGAAAAGAAGACTACTACACAGTAGATCAAACGAAAAGAGACCGACCGAGACCACCAAAGGCACGTCGCTTCAAACTCGCGCCCCCAATAAGATTTACAGGCGATCAACTCTATCCAAGGCCCCCCCCTTCGACCCAGCAGCATGAATCAAGCCCCGACGGCACGTAACGTAACCTCCCCACATAAAACCATCGTCTCTCCGTGCAGACCTCGCCCGGAGATACACTGTGCTCTGCTCCCCCCTCGACCCGGTGCCGAATCGGCACTAGCCATCATCTGCGCGTGTGTTTGGTGCTAGTGTGGGGAGGTGGTTTGGTTTTTTTTTGGGTAAGACCGCCGGATGACGTTTGGGCGTCCTGACTCGTCCGTCCTCCAGCACCAGAGCAGACATGGGGATGACGAGGTTACGAATTGCTCCATTTTCACTTCCAAGACCGCGCTAGCCCTCGGCCTTGTTGCCACGCTTGCAAACTCATCGCCCGCTACGATCCAGTGGCTGCTTTTTAGCCCCGTCTCTCAGAGTTGTCGGCAACACGCTGGCATGGGCGGGGGGGTCACAATACACGGCGCACAGAGTAAACTTGCATCATAGCCAAACAGTAAGAAATTAGAATAAGACAACTAGCATTAGCCTTATATCGTGTAAGTTAGGGTTAGACTTATTTGGATGGTTTGTGCTCGTCATTTGTTCTCAACGGATGACAGAATACACCGCTCATGTTGGGGAACAAGCAAAGGAAGGCTCGAGGGTTTCCCAGTCACTTTCACTCACTATGAGAGATTGCATCATCTTTCCGCAGCGTCAACTGCTGCTTCGTTCATTATATATCTACTTGTAGATAGCTCATCGACACACTAGCTCCGATCCAAGAGGTATCCAAAAAAAAAAAAAAAAAAGTATTTCGTGTGAATTCTCACTCCAATTCACCACTCCCTCCCTCCACTGCCCAAATCATCATCATTCCCAAGAAACAGTCCCGCTTCCCACATATATACACCTATCCAAAGAGAAAAAAATAACACAGCTTGCTCCGTCTATTTGCCAGTGTCCCTCTAAGCAATGCCGCCCGTTTTGTGACCTTTGTAGCAGTGGCATCCCTCTCCTCAGCTGCTTCTCAAGCCACTTGCAAAAGCTTCCGGCACCTACACGCCTCCCGAGTCGTAAAATGGGTATCAATGAAGCGACCGTTACATGCCTTGAAATCCACCCCGTCCAGAACCAAAGAAACCTCCCCAATCCGCTTGCATACCTTGTTCGGTGAACATTTGCTGAATCTGCCTCTCCTGCGCCCGCTGCGAATGAGCCCGCCTGTTTTGCATATAGTGTGCAGGGTGCTGCTGCGCCCGGTGTGCTTGCGCCTGATGCTGCTGCTGGCTGTGCCTTGATGGTTGCGAGTGCGTCGAGGCTGATGACACAATGGAGTGGCTCGACGAGTGCAGGCCCATCATATTGCTGGGGTCGTACATCTGGTTGGACAGGTTCATCATCGGCTGGCCTTGATGCATCATGTAGGGTGGGGGCTGTCCGAAAAGCTGGCTTTCCACATCGTCAAATGTGCCCGTCAGGAACAGCTGCATGTCTTGGTTATTCTCCGACACGCTGCTCGGTGGGTCTGTCTTGCCAGGGAATCCAAGCTCCATCATCGGCTGGTTAGGGTAAGCAAACGGGTCTTCGGACGGGAACATGAGAGAGTCGAGCTTGTTCACAGGGTTGTTGATGCCCAACTGCTGTCCTCCGTAAGGGGTGCGGTGAGAGCTGGTTGCCGTGCTCGCAGAATCGGGTGTATCCCGAGCCTGCATGTCTAGTGACATGAAGTCGTTAAAGGCCGACGAGAAGCCGCCATCCTGGAAGCCAACGCCAGCATTGACTGGCATCTGCTCCATTGTGCTGGGCGTGAAGCTTGTTGCGTAGCTGGTGGTGGTGATCTGGCTGCTGCGGGCGAAGTCGGAAGTCTGCCTTGACGATATGCTCGGGGGGATTGTCGTCTGCTGTGATGATACAGAAGAGGGCCTGCCCATGGGCGCAGACCTCTTTCTCGTAGGCATAGCCCGCAACTGGGCCGGATCAAGTTGGTCTGGTATCTGATCAAATAGAACCTGGAGAGACCGGGTTAGCAGATGAAGGGTTGACTGTGTCAGGTCACATACATTGAGAACGCTGGAAACTCGTTCCGCTGCGGCGCTCTTGTCCGCGAGCGCGGCAATCATCTGTCGTCCCGCACGAGCGTCGGCCAACACTTCACTTGATCCAGGCTTCTCGGGGTTTTCTGTAGCGTAAAATACCAACGAGAGAACTGCAAAGAACTCCGTGTACAGCATAAACCAGTAAGGTCCGCTCAAAACGCGTTGCTTGCGGATTTCGAGGCCGATATGCACAATGTTACGGGACACACTGATGGCGGCTGCTGCACATGCATATGAGAGCTCATCGACCTTGGTGCCCTGGCTGAGACGAGGAGATACGTAATGAAGGAAAGGTCGGTAAAGGACCAGTTGCACGTGAGCGTAAGCAAATCTTAGCAAATGACGAACACTAGAAATAAGAGTCAGCAAATTAATTGCACGAGTAACTCTGCGGGATAAACTTACCGGACGACTTCAATCGGACCATCGGCGCTCGGTCGCCAGTTCTGGGGCAGCTTCTCAAACCAAGAGTGCAGGTCGCCCTCAATCTCCTTAATTCGGCCATAGCTAATGAGATATGTTGATGTGGGCTTGTTATCCTTCATGACGCTCTGGCCCAATCCCTTCATGGGATAGACGTATTTTGTAATCTTGGCCAGAATCTCCATCAACTGGGAGTGAGCATTGAACGCCTCAAAGAAGGATGATGTGCCCGGTGGTGGCTGGAGGATGCCGGTAGGTGTGATAAACTCGTCGTCGACCTCCACGGGGAAAGGTTGGTCAATGTCGTCAACGTTGAGCATAAGTGGAAAGCCTAGTAGTGTCGAAACATAAATATCCATCTGTCGAATAACATAGAAGACACGCTTTCGGATTTCTTCCTCAACAGTATCGAGTCTTTCGTGTTGTAAATGGCGATGGAGACCTATCCGCAAAGCAG
Organism: Calonectria naviculata; assembly: GCA_003031705.1. Taxonomy (NCBI): domain Eukaryota; kingdom Fungi; phylum Ascomycota; class Sordariomycetes; order Hypocreales; family Nectriaceae; genus Calonectria; species Calonectria naviculata. The sequence continues at coordinate 14,942 of NAGG01000736.1, read as the reverse complement.
AGCGGAGCGCGATACCAACGAATGAATAGCAGCCGCTCAAATTTGAAGTGGCTTGTAAAAAGAGAATGATAAATAGTAGAGCCTGTAATGAGGTGAGATCACGGCATTCCGTCACGTCCTGCAGAAGAGACCGCGCATTATTGTAGTATTTGATGCTGAATTCAGGTTAGCATATATTGTCACAATTCACACAGGTGTTTAACATACCCTTCTTCAGTGGCCTCTCTGAACGCATCGGCTCCTGAATCATCATCCAGGTTGTTATACATGCAGCCAAGAGCCATGACTGCAAAAAGGAGGCCAAGAAAGTGGGTTTCATCTTGTGATAGGTTGTCGAGAGGCTTTTCGTAAATCTTTTCAAATTTCTCGTAAAAGCTCGGAACGTGAACGATTCGAACCAGACATGTCGCGCAGCTGAGCGAGTAATAGCATAGCTTACGGGCCACCTCCTTGGGGGGGAGCTCGGGAACACTTGGCACAGCCGAAAAGGGAGATGCGGCTGCTGCTGCTGGCGAGGGCGAATCGAGATTTGCAAGACCGCCCGGGGTTCGATCAGGTCGCGGCAGGAAAGACGACTTCCCGGTAGGGCCAAGCATGCCTCGGAAGTGATCCTTCATTCGTCTCAAGAAAACAGCGCCAGAGGAAACGCCGTGGAAATCCCATCCTCCGCGGTCGTCAATTTCGAGTTGTCCGATAGAATCAATCATAGAAGTAAGATGGGCGTCATTGAGATCCGGTTGAGAAGCGGCAGTTGCTGGAGGCTGGCGAGCTTTTGAGGCCTGTGCGCGAGCATTTTCACGATTACGAAACTCTTGCTGGATGGCTGGATCAAGATTGGGGTCGGCCAAATCGACATCGGGCATAAACTTGTGAAGAAGCGATTCGGCGCGCTGCAGACGACTCTCAAGGGCTTCGATATACTGAGGTGCGGGGTTTCTCCTTCGATTTGAAGGCTTATCGTACGTGCATTCTGTGAGACAAAAGTGGTCAGTTTCTGGGTCCGGATCAAGGCAGGTCTTGGATGTTCGGCGCGGTGACGACAAGACGTAGAAAACCGGTGGGCATACCATAACTGTAGACGGAGCAGTGGGTGCAAGGCTGTTTTCCATCACACTTGATCTTTTTGCGACGACATTCATCACAGGCGCGGGTCACACGTCGTCGCTTCTGGATAGGTGCAGAGGGCGCGTCGGTTCCGTTGATGCCGTCGTCGTCGCCTTCAATGTCCGACTTGATGCTTGCACCAGATGGGGTTGGAGGATCGTTGGATTGCCACTCGTTGGTCGCCTGGCCGGACTCGTCCTCGGCGTTGTCAGGCGACATGATGGGCTGTGTCGGGTCAGCATACGATGGTGGTGATGCGTGGTGTAGAGAGTGTGGACGCGGAGCGCTGAGCGCCGGACGATGTAGAGGGGAGGGGAGGCAGGATGATGCTGGGGGACGTGGATGGCATGTACCGTGTACCATGCACCGACCCAGGGTCAAGCGGCATTCGGGGGGGAATGGCAGTGGCAGATGTCTGCAAAACAGGGCGGGGCTCACCACTCGTTAGGCCAGAGGCCGTTGTCAGGGCTGCTTGTGGTCGTAGCAGGAGAGAGTCGGTGGTGTTCAGTTGCGAATGGAAGAAGTGAGGCTGGAAGGATACGAGCGAGAGTAAGGTAGACGACCGATGCGGCGAGGACAGCGACGGGTGGTCGATGGGGGATGCGGCGGAACAAGCAGCAGGGGCGCAGAAAGCAAATCCAGCGGCAAGCCCATGTCCCAATTGCCCCAAGAGTCGCGGGCCTAGTTCTAGGCCATCAGCGGGAGAAAGGGTCGACACGGCTCCCGCAGCGAGAGACGGTGGCTGCGTGGCGCGGCGATGTGCGGGCGAGGTCGTGGGCGAGGGCGATTCTGGGTCGTCTTGTCCAGAGAATGCGGTTGAGAGAAAGGTTGCAAGTTGACCAGGAGCGAAAGCGAGATGGCGAGGAAAACGGGTTTCGCGACCGGGGAGGGCGCGCCGTGTGAGCGAGAGAGTGAAGAGCGAGGGTGACCGGGCGAGAACCAGGTGGGAAAACGCAGAAACCGGGGGGGGGCGAGGGCGAGTTCAGTGCGTTCAGTCAGCGCTCGACGCACTACAGCGCGCACCGCAGCGAGTGGAGAGCTCTGTCAAGGGCCCGGGGCCGGTCGTGTTGGAGGGGACTTAATAACTAGAGGCGGCACTGTACGCGTAGCACGGTGCGCCGAGTCGGCGATTGGGGAGCGAGCGGTCCAGCTCCAGCGGTGGTGCTGTACCAAGACTGTGCCCAGTGGAGGCCGGGGGGGAGGAGGCCCAATTACTGTAGGTCAAGGCGTAGAAGCAAAAAAATAAAATCTCTGGCCAAGGCTAAATGCCAAGAGAAAATACCAAGAAGCCAAGCAAGCCAAGGTCTTGAAAAGACAATGCCAAGAACCTGAGGTGAGCGAGTGTGGAGGTCGGCCGAGATGGGGATGTGACACAGGCAGAGGCCAGATGGGCAGGGCCAAGAAACACGACGGTCGGGGGACGCAAGTATTAAACAACACGCAGCCAGACGGGCCATGCTACGTATTTGACGAGATGGGTGGACGAGGACGGGTACGGGTGCGGACACAGAACGGACGGGGCAGCATGTATGCAAGTGTGCACACTACGTGGAAGGATGAGGCAACTAAGGCCAGAGAGGGTGTCTGGGTGGACAGGGTTTCCCGCTGGAGGCGTGGCCCAACTGGGCAAAAAAGACAGAGACGAGGAGCCCACTCGCAACCCGGGAGCCCCAGCCCAGCCCAGGCCCAGGTGAGCAGCGGCCGACGAGGGCGTAGACGGGCCCTCTCTGATCATGTCCGATATCCGAGCATCGCTCTGTCAAGCGGAGGCAACGAACGAGAATTGGCGCGGGATGATGGCATGGCTGCATGGGCATGGGCATGGATGCCAATGGGGGATGGGATGGGATGGGAATGGGGATGGACCGGCAGGACCTAGACTCGTCGTCTTGTCCTTTGACGGCGGCGACTCTCGTCTCCTCTCCTTGTCGCTCTCTCACTAAGAATAAACGGGCGCACAGTGCCGGCATCCTCGAGCCATTTCTCGCGGATCGGCCCTGGGTTGGGGCCGAATTGACGGGGGAGGAAAAAAAAGGCAGAACGAGAGGGACCTTTTGGTGCCAACAGCAGTAACTTAAGATGGTTGTGGGCCAGGGGTGGCTAGAGGAGACGCAGGGAGGGGGGAAACCCAGTATCCTACCTCTCCCCCCTTGGCTACCTTCCTCTCGCCTTCTCTGCATTCATTCCCGCGCGTTTGTTGTGCGGTCATCGAATCTGGAAATGCTGAGGTGTCTCACGGCTAACACGGAACATAGGCCTGGGCCGGGCATCTCTATGGCGCCTGGCTGGACGACGGTGAGGATGGGGAACACCTCCACCACACGGGCTGTGCAGCGGCATCCTGTAAACCAGCAGATTTCTGGTACGTACGGTGGTTAGAAAGGGGTCGAGCTGTGGAGGGGGGTGCGTCGGTGGGCGTGAAATGTTAGAGGCCACAGGGGCTTTCGAGAATAAGCTCAACCGGGTCTCGGAAGCCATCCCGTCACTGGCAAAGAAGACGCTGAAGATTGTCGCTGGAGTACACAGTACTGTAAATCTGAAGCTCGAGTAATTGTCTCGTCGCCACCAATCGCCACTGTTTTTGGGTCACAGACAGAAGCCCTTCACACTGCCTCCACCACATCGTCATATCAGACATTCTCAATTCAAAGTTTGTTTCCATGGCATTAAGGCTAGGCCCGACAGCGGGCGCATCTGTTTGCGCCCCCCAAGCCGCCAACGACGACGGTACCAACCGCGGTTTTTCGTTGCGGTGTGCCTCTGTGGGAGCCCAATCAGGTGTCTAGCCAGGCACATCAGATCAGATTCGGCGACGGCGCGAGATGCTGTTGGCAGCTAAGGTTAAGGTCGTGGACAAGCAACACGCACGAAAGTCAAGAGTCCCGCCCAAACGATGCATACCAACCGAAAGCCGCGAAAAGCGAGCAAGAAGGGGAAAAGAAAAGAAAAATTGAGGTGGGGTGAAGACGCAGCACGAAAGCCGGAGAGACATGCAGAAACATGCATTGCGGCCAACCGAGAAAAAGGAATGCCATGCGGGAGTGGGCGCGGACAGCTGTGGCTTGCTATGGCTGGCCTCGACTGGTCTGGGGGAACGAGGAATGGGGGCACTCGGGGGGATGTAACACCTGGTGGTACACACACGCTTCTGGATGTAGGGCAGTGAAATGGTCCAGACCACCCGTCAGATCTCCATCCTTCAAGGGGAACAAGGGACCCATTCCCATGCAACCTTCAGCAGGAAAAGAAGCGGACCTGAACCGGGTTGTGCCACTTTCTTGACGAGGCACTGGGCAAAAGAGCCCCGGGGCACAGGGCAAATGCCACCAAAGAGTCATGGACCCAAGTATGTGGGGGAGCACTTATTCCCGTGTTATCCACGACACTGTGCTCGTCAGCTCATCTCGGCCTCGATGAGCCGTTGCCGATAGCCAAGCCGGCACAGCATGTTCGCATGTCGGGGGGAAGCTGCTGTCGATCTGACACGGTTGTGCGAAGAATCACAAGCAGTTCGCGATGTGTTGAAAGCCCGGGCCATGGAAATTCTAAAAGGACTTTCCCGTCTTGTCCCACAAAACCCAAATTCCTCCCCAACCCGAGTGCCCGGGCAATCCGATGGCAGCGGACAAAAACAGTCCACGACAAACGGGCCGAACTTTGATGCTGTTAAAGTAGGAAGCGCTGGGTGAAAGCCCATTGAATAGCAAAGCCGTGGCCCATGAGCGCGCTGTGAACCAGCCCTTGGGCCCCTCAGGTGGGGAGCAATACAACGCGGTCCAGAGGGGAAAATTGGGCATACCCACCGGCCAAAAGCAGAGACGTAGCGCACAAATCCAGCCGCCCATGCCCATGCCCATGCCATGCCTGGAAGAATCAGGACGCGATCGATACAGAGCACAGGCACGGAGGCTCCGACAACCCACACAACCCGCATGCTGCAGGATTACGCCATCGTACAGGCGAGAAAAGAGCAAAGACGACACGGGACACGGGACGATGCTGGTGCAGTAACTAACAGCTTACTGATACATACCCCCAGACATGGGGGGACATGATTCCGTCCTGGCTGCCAACTGGACAAGAACCTTAAATTATACTAATCGGTTTTTTTTTCTTTTTGGCCTCGCCCATTTTGCCTGCGCCCTTCGGCTCCGGCCAGGACGGCCCTGGCACCAATCGCGCGCGAGACATACTGACGCTCAGCAAGTGGTCTTTTTGCAGTCGGCGTGGCTGTGACGCCCCGTACAGCATCGTCGGACGTGGTTTCAAGCAAAGCATTAAGGTAAGCCACGCGCCGAGATGTGCCAGATGCCATACAGGGCTACCCCATCACCCATGCCATCTGGAGAGGCCTCACGAGTCAGCCACAAAAAAAAAAAAGTCGCATGCGCCGTACAGTATCAAGCTCGTGCGCTTCGCACTCAGACATGGCTTCGAACCAAAGTGAGGCGCATCCATACACGAAGCTGAATTCTCCGATACGGTGCACTCGGCATATTACAGGCGATCCCGAGTCTGCCCACCATGGCCACTACTGTAGCCAGGGAGTCGTAGAGCGATTCTCTCTAGTTTAAAATGACATCACTCTCGTCCTCATCTTCTCACTTTGTCCCCCCATTCAACTTGCCGCTTTCCGGCCCTACGGGATTTCTGACACCGTGTTTCAGGCTTGGCGCCAAGACTTGCTGCCAGACAAGCGTCCGCCGGGGGGGAACGAAGGGGGGGGACGAACGCCTGGGACCATTCTTCGAGACGAGTAGAAAGAATAACCGTAAGCTTGCCGCGGGCGGCGTCCTAATCAAGAATTACATGGATCCTGATTGGTGGAAATGGCGCGGCATTTCGGCGTTGGGTCCTCTACAGCTTATCCACAGGCCCTGTTTGAGTGCATGTTATTCTTTGCGCGTATTAAGCAACTTATCTCGGCAGTTTTGAACACGGGTGTCTGCCATCAGCCCAGCTGGGATTTGCCCAGGTCTTGGCAAAAAGGCTTGGCAAAGCATTTTGTTTCAACTCCTTTGGAATTTTGCTCCAGCGCCATTGTGTGTGATTACGTAGTCATTCGGTGCTGAATTATGCTCCTTGCCCACATACCACCCATTTTTATGCCCTCCTCGTCTCACGGATCCATCACCATATCATGATTCTTAATGCACGTATCTATGCTTCGCTAGCTTAACTGTTGCTACTCAGCCGCATCATTTCTCAACCAGTTTGGGGGCGGCCGCTTCTCCGGCACCATAACCTGCGTAATGCTCGATGGTATCGGTGCCGGAGCCGGCGAGAAAGAGTATGTCGTGTTCCATCATGAACTTCTCGCTTACACGCAAAAGCCGACCTTGCCGGCATCTATCAGCACAAGGACGTCATTCTCGGCCGGGAATAGGTGATGGCGGGCAAGAGAAAGTAATCAGGGACTGACCCCATCCAGCCCAGGCTCTTGGGGGCAGTGGCACTAATGCTAGGGCTGGGGGGGTTAAGTGGTTCGCCTCCGAGGTGTCCAGCATCGTGGAAACCCTCATCTTCATGCAACTTGGAATATGCATGTCCAGGTTTCTAGAAGACAAGAATAACGCTATCTTAAGCCACATGTCACGATCTAGGACGCCTCTGGAAGGTGATATGGTGGTGATGCATGCGATGATATGAGCAAATGCCGACATCCAGCACGTCTCCATTGTGGTGTGCAGGTTTCGTATAAGATGAGGACCCTGAATATCTCTCGCCAAGCTAAAAAAGATCCCTGCGTTAATCGTGTAGTTCTCGGAATCGGTCTTAAACCGGCCTGCTGCAGGAGAGCGGCATCTATTCCGTTGCAACGGCGACATCCTGTGAAACTTGTCTGTCCAATCCCATCTGTTGTATCATCTGACATGTAACGCTGCACATAAGCTTGGCAACGTTCGGTATATCTTAGAGACATTACAATTCGGGGCATGTTTTGGAGCCGGCCCGGTCGCAGCAACCGGCTAACGATCAACGAGAGCCAAAACGTCGGTGTGCAAAACAATGATAGCACACGGCATGCGGCATATTTGCGCGATGACGGCATTCTAGAAGACCTCTATTATTGATCATCGACGTAATTAGAATTTCTTCGGCTCCGAGAAATGGGGCCGACGAGAATTGCCACACGGAGATGATGGTAGCGGCTAACGTTGCATCGCTGCCAAGCCGGCTCTCCTACCCTAGACACACCGCGAGCTCTCACCGTAACAGCTGATGGCTCACCTTGGGCTCCCCGCCTCGTTGCACGGGCTGGGCTGCCCCACCACGACCTTCTGCCTGCTCGCCCACGTCTCCACGTGCTCCCCGCCTTGAACCACCAGCTCTGGAAGCTCATCTGTACGTGAAGCATTGCAGGCTGGTGTTTGACACATCTTCACTATGGCTGCTTCAGGCTCATTGTTGGGTTACTTCACCCACATGAGCAACCTGGGCGGCGTCATTGTCAAAGGTGCGTCACATTGCTCCCAAACCCGTGAGCGCTTCCCGCTGATGTTGATGGTATCATTTAGACCAACCCAAGCTCGACCTCGACCTCTACATCCAAAACTACACCGGTGCGCCATCTCTACTCCCAGCCCACCAGCATACCCGCTAACCGGAGCCTTTGTCGTCCCCAGGTCGGTCGAGATATGACCGCCTCATCCTCATCGGAAAATGCTCCGTGACACTATGCGTCGATGCGCTCAAGGCCGCCGTGGCCGAGGCCAAGGCTGGCAAGGACGTCGGACGTTATAGAGAAGCCTGGGATTGTATCCGTCTCGCAGCTCCGAACGAACCCGAAGCCAAAAGAGACGACGCTTGGATCGAGGCCCAAGAACGTGAAAATAAGCAGGAGACGGCACGTTTCGAGAGCGAACTGAAAGGATACAAGAATAATCTAATCAAGGAGAGCATCCGGGTAAGCTACTACCCACGGAAAGAAAATGGGTGCTTGTGAAACAAAGCTAACTGTTGTTGACTAGATGGGCAACGAAGATCTAGGCCGACACTTTGAGAGAATCGGTCTCCTCAGCGAAGCTGCCGAAGCCTATAGCCGTATGCGCCAGGACGTCAGCACAACTAAACACATTGTCGACTGTGGCATGCATCTTGTCAGCGTGTCTATTCAGCGTCGCGATTGGACCATGGTCCTCAACCACCTTGGCAAAGTTACTGGTGTCCAGACTGGCGAAGACGACAAGACATCCCATGCTTACACTAAGATTGTCTCGGGGATCGGTCTTTTGGGATTGGGCCACTTCCAGGATGCAGCCAAGAGCTTCCTCCAGACTGACTTTAATGTTCCATCGTCAACATACAGCGACATCGCCAGCCCAAACGATGTTGCAATCTACGGTGGACTGCTTGCCCTGGCTACTATGGACCGAAATGAGCTCCAGTGGCGAGTACTGGATAACCAATCGTTCCGAACATTCTTGGAGCACGAGCCCCATATTAGAAAGGCTATCAGCCTTTTTGTCAACGGCCGGTACTCTAGCTGCTTGTCGATTCTCGAGGCTTCTCGAAATGACTACTTGCTGGACATTTATCTCCAGAAACATGTCTCGGCAATCTACTCGGCGATTCGCAGCAAGTGTATCGTCCAGTATTTTGTGCCCTTTTCGTGCGTTACTCTAGACAGCATGAACCAGGCCTTTGCCACAAACGGGGAGTCCATCCAGGAAGAGCTCGTCTCCATGATTCGCCAGGGTACCCTCAAGGCGCGTATCGACGCGAAAAACCAGGTAAGGAAATTCCTATATTGGCCTCATTTACCGCAAACGTACTAACCCGTGCCCCGCAGCTGCTCATTGCCGTGCAGCCGGACCCGCGTCTGGAGATGCAGACACAAGCTTTGGAGGTGGCCCGCCAGTACGAGCAAGAGGCCAAAGAGAGGCTTCGACGTATGAGCCTAATGGCTGCTAGCCTCGAGGTTGCTGGCAATAAAAAGCACTATGGTAGCCAGGGGCATCGTCCAGGCATTGACGAAGCGTGGTATGAGGATGCTCAGCCTCCTTCTGGTGGGGTTGAGGCTCACGCCTAAGCATCCCCTCTCACCCAGTCGGGTCGAATATCCGCATGACGGTGGCATCCGTAAAATAGGGCTGCTACTCCAGCAAATGAAAACCGCTTCTTGGTGGATTTATTATGTCGAGTTGGGGTAGAGCATGTAACGAGCATCGGCTACTTGCCGGTGCCGAATCAGAGACGAGAATGCATACAATGACGGCCCAGGCGTTTGGGGTCCCGGTTACTACGGCACGCATCTTCACAACTCTCCGAAATCAGATCAGGGCGCAAAGGGGTAAATAACATAGTATTCTACAGCATAAAACGCATTTATGCAACCCTCTTATTCCCGCCCAACTCCCGGCGGCTGTTCCGGTGGGTCTGTGCTGGTGATGCTTTTGTGGGCAGAACGAGCACGGCTATCGCCAATTAATACGGTGCAAAGAATGTCGCTTGCTGGCCTGTGTGAAGATGACAAAGAGAAATCCATTTTCTGTCTCGATTTCGGTTAGTACTTCACCACAAAGTGACACTACGGTGGGTCATTATGGCGGTTAATTGAAACGGCCGCAAATTAAGCTAACAGTGTCGATTGTGAAGCCTTTAAAGTGGACATTGTGTGTGATGAGTATTGATAGAGCCAGTGAATCGACAGGGGCGGGGTTTCGTAGCATCAACGTAGATAGTGATACGGTTATTACGTCTTCATCTGACCGTGTTTCTTCATGATTGACAATGTACCATCCAGTTTCAACTATATCGTGACCGTCGACCAACTCAGGTTGATCAGCCACTTCTGTTTATTGGAAGCACACGAGTCTGCTCCAATTTCATAAACTGAGAAACGTGTACATGTTGGGATTATAGACAATGGGTAGCTCCATGAGATAGATCATTGCTGGCATATCTCGTGCTCCGCCGTAAACTTAATCGTACCATGTCGATGCGTGACATCACCATTCCGGCCCGAACCGATTGTCATTCCGTGCCCAAATTTTTCTTGGCAAGTCAACCATCTCTATGCCCTGCTCAGTCGGAGGTGCCGTCCCTTTTTTTTGTGAATGTGCTGTTCTGTCTCATACTTGTGAGGAATGCGGGGCGACAATCCTGTCCAATATGTCTGGATTTCGAACACATATTAGCCAATATGACTAACATATTTCTTGATCGACAACTTTCATTACCAGAGTTTCAGCCGTGCAGGCCTATCGCTAAGTGAAGAGCAAGCAAATGGTCAGGTGCTGTCGTCACAGTATGAATAGAGCCCATATTCTAAGCTTATTATTACATATGATCCTTCCCGTCAAAAGGAACTGGAAATACCACCCCTTATTTATTATTGCACTGCCCTGACTAAATCGCGAAAACGATATTCATATTGGATGACTTGTTGCTTGACACTGAATTAAAAGCAGGCACGACGGACACCATCTCCCTTGCCATACCTGAAGAGGCCAAGTTTACTTGTGCTCCAGTGAGGTCTACGCCGATGCTAAGAGAAAGCTGTCAGCATTAGATCAGCCAGCTTTTTGGGGGTTTGTTTTTAGTATTAGAGGGCTGTTATTTCCTTTCAAAGATTCAAAATTCCAAGACATTAACTACTGCGGGCTCACTTGCAAGTTGAATGACTAGTGAATACTTTCAGAGTTTCGCGCAGAGTTCACTTTGCGGCCAGATAGTTCAAGGACGCAACGGAAGTGTTGACGACGCGGGCTCGATCAAACGAAAGAGTCAATACTCAGGGTAGTAAACAGACTCTCACATTATGCCTGATAATTATTAAACGCGCCTTGACATGACTACAATCATCATTATTATAAACGTCCGCGTTATCAGAGATATATGGAGCGGATTTCATGCTACCTGTTGACATCCCAACACATCATCCGCAGTTAATATTTCCCCTTCTCTTCTTTTGTCAATAAACATCACCATTGATCGATACGGCCGGCAACAACTGTCAACGTTGTCAACCAAACTAGTGGCTGCGTAGGCAACCATCTCCAACAAACAAACAAACAAACAACTCAGCTCAGCTCAACTGGAGCCGGATTTTGCACTTCCACCTTATCTAAATGATCTTCATATCATCTTTCCAAGCCCAATATGCTTGACCTCATCTCGTCTTTTCGGTCGAAGTTAGACACAAGCGTCGTTTTACCTCCCAAGCCTCGTCCCACTCTCTTGCCTAAGCGTTGACTGCAATCGCCACTACATTACACTGGTATATCTCATTCTTTCTATACTAAATCACAACCGTCGATCTCTACCATATCAAAAATATCGTCTGCACATGCTCCTGATGCAAGAAGTAGGTCAGAGACGTTTCCGGTGACAGATCACACCATGTACCTACTTCCATTATTACCCCAGATTTTGCCCATTCCCTTGAAGATACAGGTCATGCGATGCGGGGATATGTACAGGGATGTCTTCAAGCCAAAGATCAAGATCTAGGAACAACTGATGCTAAAAAGGATTGAACCCCTACGTCGCCTTGGAGAAGAAGAGGACCGTTGGGGAATTGTTTATCTCGATAGTGTTAGTTTAGGAGCAACTCTGGAGGACTTGATTACATGTTTTATAAAATGGCTTTAAGAGGCGGGCGAGATGATGTGCAAGGAATTGCAAGGACGTGGGTCGATTCCTAATTTGGCATATCAAGTTGAAGCCGCCCTGTAACGCGGCCTCAACTAGCAAAGCTAAGCCTGTGAAAATAAACTAGAAAAAGGCAGAATTCTTCTTGGTAGGAACTCCTATCAAAAATAACCAAATATTATTTGTTTTTATTGAGATATCTGATACACTACACTTGCTGTGAACGAGTTGTTTTTCGATCTGTTCTCTTGGCGTCATATATCCGCAAAGAGCCCAGCAGTGCTCTGCTCCCCATCGTGATATATACTACTTGGCTCACATGTATCCTCTACTTGTCGTGAATTGTAAGCAAACACCAGCCGTGGCGTGTCCCCAAACTTCAATCGGGCGCCAAAGCATAATTCAGTAATGCCAAGGCAAAGAGCACCTGACGCACTCACGGTTCGACGTTCACTAATCTGGCAATCAAACTCGTATCCGACGTTGCTTAGTATGATTTCGGTGCATGGGTATCATTATTTGCTGTCCATTGGACAGTATGTGCAGTAGTATACATGATCTTACTTCTCCATCTTCTTCTCGGGCACCCCCCTCCTCCCAACTAGCCCATCAACTGTCGGAGATCTGAAGGTGGCCATCGCACTTGGGCAAAAGTGAGACACCGCTTGATGCTCTGCAGGTATTTGCGGGTGACCTCATCGCCCATGACGTGGCCCTTTTCACCGTCATGCAGCTTCTCACGGGCGCTTCGCTCGTGGATACCCACCATGGTGACACCAATGGGCCACGCGGCCTTGCCAATGCTGAGACGCAGGTATCCATCGTTGGCATCTACGTAGCGGCGTTCCTGCAGGGCCTGGACAATTTCGATAACTGGCTCGAGAATCGAGTCTTCAATGTCGCCCTGTTCGAATTTGCGAAACAGCTACCTCATGCGTTAGTCCACGTGGGCGCGAGGACGGCTGTGAGCCATGATGGGTGACTTACTGGCTTCATGTTTTCGCGGGTTTGGACCATGGCGCTGTATGCCGTCTTACCCGCGCTCGTATCCCGCTTCTCAGCTTCGATAGCCCTCTCATACTCCGTAAGAAGCATTGTGAAGTAACTCGCCAGTTGCCTGAAGAGCCACTTCCGTCCCTCCTTGTCATCGGGCACCTTGCCATCCACCTTCATGTCCTTTTCTTCAACGAGTTCCAGCGTTGTTGGTATCGGGCCCTTGCTCATAACCGTCGTCAACTTCCTGTACCGCCTCAACCTGCCCGTGTGGCTCTCGCCGAATAGTACTGCCGGTTCTCCAAGTGCCCTTAGCTTAGCAACAAGCTCTTCTTCAAGGATATCCTCGCCCTCGGCGTTCTCCTCGGTCTCTTCGGTCTCTTCTGGTTTCTTTAGCTCCGGAAGGCCAAGTCTCTTTCGGTTCTTGCGCTGCTCCTCGGCCTCTATTTCTTCTTGCCGCTTGCGCGACTCCTCAGCGAGTTTGCGCCGCTTGTCCTCTCGAGCCGCATTCTCGACGGCGAGTTCTTCTTCTCGTTTGCGCTTGGCGGCGGCTTTGGCTTCACGTTCGGCTTCGAGGGCTTTTTGTTCGGCAAGGTAGGCTTCTTTGCGCTGGGCCTCGACTTCGGAGCGCTTCAGGTACTTTTTGTCGCCGTCGCCGCTCTTCTTGGATTTGGAGAGCTCCTTGTTCATCAACGCCGCGAAATCCATGTCGGGTGATTTAGGAGGGTTGCTTTCTGAGTATCTCGTAGAATAGTGTATTTTCAACAAGATAGAATCAAATGAAAGAGGAGACTTGAATATTGATCAGATGGTAGAAGATGGCGCAAAGTGTTAGTCGCGAACTGTGAGAATGAAGGTTATCGATTGCGGAAATATTCCGGCTAATTTTGGCGATCCCGGGATGGACTCGCGCAAGCGTCGCGACCATCATGTAACTTTTAGACCATAGTAACCATACACCCAATGATGGTCTGGTAAAGAAGGAGCTTTTTAATACTTGGTTTATTGAAAATAGTGCTATCATGGACTCACAACCACCTAAGTCAGCCCGCGATGACACGGCTCCCTTTCTTGTTCAATTATTCTTTCGCCAGGGAGCTTTCCATAGGTATGATGCACCATACTGAATCATCCTCCTTGTGCTTGGCGTCAATGCTAACTAGATTTTGCTTGCAGGCCGGATGAGTTCGGGCCAAATTCTCTACCGCCACACGTCTCGATATATACTTGGTCCGATTGCACTCTCAAAGAACTTGCCCTCGATCTTGCCGCCGCCAAACCTTCAGCCATCCCCACCCCCGCCATCGGCACCCGGTTATCATTCCAGCTCGTTTTTCCAGATCTAAGAAGCACTAGCTCGGCCCATAACTCCCAGGCCCGTTTTGCGGTCAGGGATCTCGGAAGCATTGTCCTTGGGGAGGGCGAATCGGGTGCGGAAACATCAGGCGATGTCGACATGGATGGACATGGGCCGACAAAGGGAATGAGTGATGGGAATAAGACGTTGAACGACGCCCGTTTTGTTGTTGGGGACTACATATCATGTGCTATATTACCGCCTCTGTCGGACGGTTCAGTTGCTCCAGTGTCGAGCGTGCGCAGGGAACAGGCCGCGCCTCCCAGAGAAGGGCGCGGTGGCTATCGTGGAGGGTTCCAGGACCGAGAGAACGGTGGCGGCCGTGGTGGCTTCCGTGGAGGAGGAAGAACCGGCTGGAGGGAAAACGTTGGTGGTGGATTTCCCATGGGAGAATGGCGGAGGGGAGAGAGGTTACCAGACGGACCCGGGTCTGGGCCGAGGTCGAGAGGTAGAGGGCGGTGGTAATGTAATATACCCAGAGCTTGACAAGGTACCGGAAGGGCAGCGTCACTTTAGATTATACCCAATTGTTTGGAATAATTGCATCTGATCGTTTCACGATAATTGAGACTCGAAGGTCGTTTCAGTTTCGTTCTCCTAGGTGGATTTCCACGTAGGGTCTATTCCAGACTTATCCCAGTATATGTACACAAAGTCCCAAGCTTCCAACATCCCAGTCTACATTTATCGCTCGTAGATGAGGTCGCCCTTTCGCTTCGCTCGGAAATCCCAGAGACCCTTTTACACAGTCAGTTTTCTACCTTCCCAATGAAGCTGCGGCAGCACTCACGTCGGTCTTGTAGGCAATGTAGCCCATGATGCTGGGGATCAGGGCGACGTAGACAAAGGTGAGCTTGGCGGTACGGGAGGTCCAGCGGAAGTACTGGTGTCG
>NAGG01000735.1:0-56630 GCA_003031705.1 Calonectria naviculata | reverse complement strand
TCTCAGTAGCTGGTGGTGCCGGCGACGTGCCGGGATATTTTTTTTTCTCTCGTCTGCGGGACCAGGTTAATTGGTCTTGATCCAATGCGCTGGGACAAGGCAAATAGATAGAGATGGATAGTCAGAGAGGCATGACACGCGGTTAGGCTCGATTCAATCAGTGATGGTCCCTGTCTCGAGTGTCCTGTTTTTTTTTCTTTTTCCTCTCCTGCTCCATGCCCAACGGGTGTCTTCCAGACACTGATGGGTGATCGATCCATGACTAGTTAGCGGTACCTGGCGCCGCCCCAACCATGGAACATCGACGCCGGTACATTGGCGGTACGCGGGTCGCAGCGGATGGCTGCGCGCATGCCCATGTACCCGTCACTGTCCCAAGTCCCCGTATTTTCTTTGTCCCCCCGGGCTGGGCTTGTCCCTGCTACTGGCTGTTCTGGCACAGCACGTCCGTACTAAGAACAGGACTAGAGACAAGGCGGCCAACCCACGTCGACACGCCCACCCGCAGCAGACAGAGTGAGTACCTCGACCGAGTACGGTACACACACACCCACCCTCGCTCTCTTGCTTTTCGGGGCCCCTTCGCCGTTGCTCCCGGCGCGTCAGCCCGCTTCTTTCTTCCTTCTCCTTCTCCATCTCCTCTTCCACTTCACTCTGGACCTTGCACCACTTGCTCCCGCTTCACAATCACCCAACGCCGCGTCTTTGAAGCAGCGCGCCGCCTTCGACAACGCTCACTACTTACACGCCCCCCGGCGCCAGAGCAGCCTTTTTTTTCCTTCGCGTTTTCCCTTCTGAGCCTTGTCACCGCGTGTAAGTCGTCGAAGCCCGCCGGACCCCGGCCAACCCGCGACGCCCACCACTGCCGATTCCCACCCGCGCGCCCGCGTTTGTCCTTTTCGCCTTTTTACATTACCTGGACCTTGGGGCTACACCACAACCACCCGTCGGCTCACCCCCATTGCCCACGCCGCCTGTCCCATCTCGATGCTGCGACTCAGCTGCCCTCTTTACACATATTCTTGTTAGTGGGGGAAAGGCTGCTGCTCAGCCTTGCAGACGTTTGACGCCTCTTTCCCACAGTTTGCGCCAATCTCGCCAACCATGGTACCGCCCTCCCGCCTGTTGTCCCCGACCCCCGAGCGATCGCTGAGCTTGGTTTTGTAGGTCTTGTTTAAACGGAAGCCCGTCCAATTTCTGCCTCCGGTAGAGATTGAGAATGAGGACACCGAGGTATGGAAGACACCTCCGATTACACTTCGGAGGAACCTGTGCACATGCTAATCCATGTGCTTCTAGGTCTGGCATATCCCCCAGACGGGAGAGATCTTCACATCATATGAAGACTATCTGAGTCGGTAAGCAGCAATTCTTGTTTCAGATGGTTAACTTTCTTTGACTTACACTCCATCAAGCATGGACTTTTACAAGCAGGTACGATAGCTTTGCCCCCGATTTCACCGAAACGTTCCACTTACCAGACCGATATAGCGTCGTTTCAACGATCAAATCACAGGACACTCCGGCTTGACCTTTTTCGAAGCTTTTAAGAGCGAGGTAAGTTTTGCAGGCCGTCACGCGCCGTTGCCCACTGACCGAGGCATACAGCTCGCTGGAGGCAAAGAAGTCGAAGCATCCTTCCCCGAGGCCCTCAAGGGCCCCATCTTGCGCAAAGTGCAGTTCCAGACAGTTTCGCGACTCGACAACCTCGTCGACCAGATTTTCGAAGAATTCAAACACGACTACTACCCCGGCGAGGAAGTGACGGTTACAGTGGATGGCGGAGAACGAGTTCATGGTCTGGTTCGCGACAAGACATCTTTTGGGCCCAGAACCCTTCCCGACGGCAGCCAAGCCCTACCCACGACCCGATATCTCGTCAACCTCAATGAATCGGAGAAGGAGACGGTATTTACGGACGAGCATATTTGCCGAGACAGGGGTGTGTTTACCAAGGCCATGCTGCGGTCATTCATCAAGAAGACGGTGACTCGTGATGCATGGAACGGTGCCCCCTGGCTCGTAAAGCATGAGTATGCCGGCCAATTTCACATTGACACACGGGTCCCTCCCCATCTTCGCTACGATACCAAGGTCCAGGAGCGCAAGCAGCTCCAAGCTCAGAAGCGCGCAAGTCTCCCACACGAGACCAACGGGCATAGTTCCCCAGGCCTCCAGTCGGGCCCAGTGAGACTGCCGGAGTTGAAGCCAGCACCCAAGGGTAAGACAAAGCCGGGCCAAAACGGTGCTGGATCCAAGGCCCTCAAGTGGCCTCTTAACATGCCCGTTCACAGTGGCAATCCCTTCAGCTACCCACCTGAACAATATGCCCAGGCACCTCCACGCGAGCCTACCCCGCCGCCACCACCGCCTCCGCCCCCCAAGTATCCCATTGAGGACTTGCAGCTCGAGCCACGACAGGATCGTAAACGCCCTCCGCTGAAGTATCTGTGCCACAACCCCCCAGTTAAAGTCCAGAATGGAACTGCGTCTGATCTCGACATCGACATGGCATCAGTTGGCCCTTTGTTGGAAACCTGGGATACCCTGAATGTCTACTGTGAAGTTTTTAAGCTGGATTCATTTACTTTTGACGATTTTGTCGAAGCCATGTCTGTCGCCTCCGAGAGGGTTCCTGTTCAACTATTTGACGAAATTCATTGCTCTGTACTGAAGATTCTTGTCGACTCCGAGGCCGATGGTGGCAAAGTGCGGATCACTCTGCCTGAGATTGACGAGGAGGATAGCGATGAGGATGAGGAGGGCGAAGAAGATGAAAGCGCAGAGCCTACGCCCGAGCCCGAACCTAGGCCAGTGGGACGTGCGACTAGAAGCAGTCTCGCCAGACTTGAGGCTGAGCGCTTGGCTGCCGAGCTTGCTGCTGCCGAGAGGGAAAGTGAAGAGGCCGAGGACGAGCCCAAGCACCGAGCCGAGGAGCTTCTCAAGGACTACGATTGGATTGAACACCTCCGTAAGCGTGACTTTGCCAACGGAGGTTGGGAGCGAATCATGGTTGGATTGCTTCACCAGCTGTCTAAGGACGAACGTCAGGAAGAAGTGTGCGAGGAGCTCTTGTTTGAACTTGTCCCTGCCGAAACCGAACCGACGCAGGACACCGTACGACAGGCGTATGCTGAGCTTGATGTCAACTTGCGTATCAAGGCTCTACAGATAATCTGTATGTTGACCATTGAGACCAAGGCTATCCGTGGTTATATGGAAGACTGTAGTGAGACCATGACGACATACCGAAAGGAGAAGATTGAGTGGCAGCGACAGCGAAAGCAGGGGTAAGTGCTGATTCATTGCCTATTATTTAATGCATGTGCTAATTAACTACACAGCGTCGAGGACCTTCGTCAATTGAATGAGCAGCGGAAGATTCTTCTACCCGATAATATGCCCCCTTCGCCACCGCAGAATCCTGCTAAGCCAGAGGAAGATGTGAAAATGATTGATGCTGATGAGTCGCTCATGTCTCGAGAAGAGGATGGCGAGGAGACCGAGGAGGAGAATGCGCCTCGACGAAAGCGAGGACGGGGTCGAAACGCCAAGCAGCGAAAGCGCGAGGAAGAGCAAGCCAAGAAGGAGAAGGAGAAGAAGGAAAAGGCGGAAAAGACGCCCAAGCCACCGACCCAATCGAAGCAGTTCATCAAGCTGCTGAAGGACATTCAGAAGAAGGAGGATCTGATTAAAAAGTGCGAGGACGAGATTGCCATTTTGGACAACGACCTGCGTGAGGCTGACTGTCCACGAACCCGAGTTTTGGGCAAAGATCGATTCTGGAATCGTTATTATTGGTTTGAGCGAAATGGTATGCCGTACGGTGGTCTTCCAGACAGCTCGACAGCATCCGCCGAGTACGCCAATGGATGCATCTGGGTACAGGGCCCGGACGTCCTGGAGCGGGAGGGCTATGTCGACTTGCCTCCTGACTTGCAGGAAGAATACAAGGCCAAGTTCAACATGACGGTTCCCGAGCGAAAGGCACTAGAAGAAGGAGAGACAAGTGTTTTCAATGCTCACCAGTGGGGATATATCTGCGAGCCGGAACATGTCGACCAGCTCATTAAATGGCTCGACCCTCGCGGTTTCAATGAGCTCAGACTTCGTAAGGAGTTGCTCAACTATAAAGACCGAATTGCCAAGCATATGGAGAACCGCAAGGCCTATCTCGCAGCGGGAGAGGAGCCTGAAAAGAAGGAGGAGACGAAGCGCATGAGTACACGAATTCGAGACAAGACCCCGGAGCCTCCAAACTACCGCTGTCTGCAGTGGGAGAACACAACGGCGCTCGAGGAGCTGGGTCATCTTCACAGCGATCCCCCACCACCTCCGAGGTCGCGAAAGCAGACTAAGAAGCGAGAAGCGGCAAACGACTCATCGGGGCCGGCGCCGAAGACACGAAGACGCCGGGGTTGAGGAGTGTGTGGAAGCTAATCTTTTAGTGGAAGATGGAAGTACGCCTATGAGATGTAAATTCGAAGCCCTGAACATGACATTGGAAGTTGGAAGACTTGATATGTGTGCATTGGTCTGGATAGCCGGCGATTATAGAAGCGATTACGGAGGCAGGGGTTTGGCGGAGTGTGTTTCTGGGGAACTGGCCGGAGTAAAAGAAAAGAGTACACGGCGTTTTGGCCTGGCCAGGAATGGGCTTTGGCAGCATTGGGAAGCATCGTATAGACTATATAACTGATTTGAATCAGAGCTCAATTCCGTACTGCGTGGATATATCAGACATGATGATGGATGGATGGGCGAGCTTTTAATTAAAAAGATTCAATAGGAAATAAAATTACAAGAAACGTCAATTACAATCACTCTACTGTCTCTGTGATATTTCACCGAGTTAGCTCTTGCTCCTATATTGCAATGTTTGAGATTGAAGAAATGGGGTAATCCCAGATCATGGACCCAATCTGAATGCAGTTAGCCCACTTGCCATAAAGGTTCGCTCAGGGTCAGTTGAACCAGCCTCGGATGTATGGTCGCCCTGGGAAGGATCACCGGCACCAAAAAGGGCGGCTTTGGTGGATCCCGGCGTCGGTAGCTGGATGCGCCGATATTGTCGTCATCGGATAGATACTTGCGCCGAGACTCTGAGATGCGATATATATATCATGAATCAGGGACGCATACGAGCCGGATTTCGTATTTTGAATTTTCTTGGCGTCCATTGATCACCGTAGACAAAGTATTGTTGCATCACGACTCATCATGGCCAACGACATTCCCAAAATCACGCTCCACTGGCAAGTCTGTCTGAGCGAGACATCCCTGCAAATGCTAACTGCCGGCATCACAGGCTCAACCAGTCGCGCTCCCAGCGCATCCTGTGGCTCCTGGAGGAGCTGCAGCTGCCGTATGACCTCAAGATCTACCACCGCGACAAGGAGACGCACCTTGCGCCGCCGGAGCTGGAGAAGGTGCACCCGCTGGGCAAGTCGCCCGTCATCACCGTCGGGGAGCCGGGCGCCGACAAGGCCCCTCTGGTGCTGGCCGAGAGCGGCTTCATCACGCAGTATCTCACGGAGCACAGCCCCGAGGGACAAAAGCTGATGCCCAAGCGGTGGAAGGATGGAATGGAGGGCAAGTTTGGTGGCGAGACAGAGGAGTGGATGCGCTACCAGTACTATCTGCACTTTGCTGAGGGTAGTTTCATGTCGGTACTTGTCTTGGCTTTGTTTATCGGCGGTAAGTCTTGTCAAAATGAAGTGGTTTTTTTTGAAAGTTGATGAAGCTGACGATTGGCAGGTCTGCGATCACCGGCGGTGCCCTTCCTAATTCGCCCCATCACGTCCATAGTGGCCAACCGCATCTTTGCCTCGTACATTTTCCCCAACACGCGGAAGAACTTGGCTCTCCTGGAAACGCACCTCTCAACCTCTTCCGGTGGTTACCTGTGCGGCGATCACCTGACCGCCGCGGACATTCTGACCAGCTACCCCGTGATTGCGGCGCAGAACAACTTCGACGGGTTCGGCGATTGGGAGGGCGGATCCTGGAAGAGCGAGTTCCCGCGCATGGCAGAGTATGTGAAGAGAATTGAGGCCGAGGAAGGGTACAAGAGAAGCGTGGCCAAGATTGTCGAGATTGAAGGAGAGTATAAGCCGTCGTGATGGGCTTGCTCACCGCACGCCGGTGTATGTGGAATGACTTGAAATGGTTATGGGTGGCTTTTTGATGACAATCCAGCTCAATATTATGTTAGTGCTTATAAATTTATTAGAATTATGCCAGAGGCCAGATTGTATGCCCTGTGAGACTCAACCCATTGCTGTCACTTCCCTAGATGTAAGCGAGAGGCGTCCGAGTAAATGGTGAGTTTGCATCATGACATTATGGTAAGCACGGGTTTAGTAGAAAGACCGCAAAGTATAATGAAATAGCCAATTTAAATAAAATCTTCATTTTTTTCTCTGCTTCTTTATATTTTATATGTTCATACCTTCATTCTCAAGTTGCCACCTAATTTGTGCCACCAGCCAACTCACCTTACCCACACCGAAATGCTTGGCTTCTAATGGTCAATTATTGGCCACACACCGAGAAAAATGTGGATCTGCAACGGCACCTCGAAAATAACTGGCCCCGAGTTCAAGCTCATCAACGTCTTCAACCCTCACCGCTAAGCCCGTGGCCCGTTGCAATGTCTGCGTCCCGAGCAATCTGTTCAAGATGCTCGAGTCAATTGCGCCCAGTCGCCGTGCAGCGACTGGGCGCGGCTGCCCGTTTTGCAACGCTGGCCGACAACGGCGATTCATCTCAACCTCCGGCAGCCGCCACGACGACACACGCTCATGAGGCCGGAGCCAAGTCCATTCCGACTGCGCCACGGCCCAAGGCCCCCAGGAAACAGGCAAAGGGGAAAGGCGATGCTGCAATGGCAATCTTTAACGACGTCGTCAACCCTGCCACCAGCGACTCGTCAACCGGCAATCTGGTAGTCATGAGTGAGCTGGAGATTCTCAGCAAGTTCAACCAAATCAAGTTGAAGAAAACCTTCATCACCCGCGACTTTTTGGAATTCCGGAGTGAAATTTGGCCGCACGTCGAGAAGATGCAAGGCCGGATCCCCAAACCCATCTACGTTGCCACTACCAAGATACTCGGTAATGTGCGAGGCGAGCCTTGGTGGATCTGCTCTCGCCCTGGCCAGAGCCTTGAGATTGCCAACATGTACAAATCCATTGGCAGATTTGGCCTGGACATTAGAAACAACTTGATTCTCAGCCTGTGCTTTACGTTGGTCACGTCGCAGCTGCCCTCAAGTAAGCGCCGCCTTATTCTCAAGGAGATTCTCGACATGTGGAAGCACATCTCGCAGCTAAAACGGTCGGGTGAGATTGACCCGAATGTTTTTGCGCTGCCTAGCACCGCCGATGTTCTCAAAGACTTGAACACTCGTCCGGATTTGCCAGAGGAGGAGCGGAAAGTCCTCACCCCAGCAAGGGCACTCTCGTCCATCTTTCTGATGTTTTCCCCCACAGAGGCCCAGCAGATCCTACCTGGCCTCATCGCCACAATTGCCATTCTATCCGATAAGAGATATACTGGCCAATCGAATCTGAATGAAGCTGCACCGCTCCTTGATCTTGTTCGACAGGTAGTGCTCAAGACCCCTGCGCCGAACCAAGACGGCCTTCACCCAACTGCGACGGCCAGCATACATGGTGTATTCACCCCTGAAATTGTGAATGAGATTTTCGAGAATGGACATCGCTTAGCAGCCACGGCAAAACAAAAGGTGCGGGAATACGTGGCCAACCAACTCTCGTACATGAACCTGTTAATCACACACGAGAGCGGTCGTTGGGGCGAGGGTCTGCAGAGTCAAAACAAGATGGACCCAGAGTTGGCCAAGGTGGTAAACTTGGGGACATTTCACAGACAACTACGGACAGCGTACCGCGCTCGAAATACTGGCGCCATCCTCTCCATCTGGCACAGCATGAAGGCTACTCTAAAGACTCACCCGAGTCTCGGCGTGGAAATCCGCGAGGACCCGCACTTTCTGGATTTCTGGATTTTCGTATGGTGTGGCGTGCTGAGAACCCAGAAGATCCAGGAGACGATGGACCTGATGCAGGAGCTGGGAATTGAACCGACCGTCAAGACATACACTGCCATGATGCACGGCTGGAGGTTGTGCAAGGACACGGACAAGATTGAGGCGCTGTGGGCACAGATCAGATCATCAGGGATGAAACTTGATGTTCACATCTGGACAGAGCTCATTTCAGCCCTTGTCAGCGTAGGAAAGGTTAAAGAAGGCGTGGCTGCATTGCAAGAATTCGTTGCTATTTGGCAGACAGCTGTGCAGGAAAACCGCCAAGAACATGCCGTCAAGCCAACCATTGCGACAGTTAACGCTGCCTTCAAGGGCTTACTCCGTTATGGCCATACGAAGCAAGCCCATGAACTGCTCGCCTGGGCTGCTCGCCAGGGCTTTGAGCCCGACGCTCACACTTACAATATCCTTTTGCGTGAGACTCTTCGTGATGACAACTCGGACGAAGCCAGGAATTTGTTAAGGGTCATGAAAGACCAAGGGGTTGATCCGGACGCCGCAACATTTACAATTCTTCTTGAGGGCGTCCTTGGCCGCATGGGAGAGGATGTCACAGTGGAGGAACAGCTGCAGGCTATCGAGGAGGTGCTTCATGAGATTCAGTCATCGGGTATCAAGCCCGGACTGGAAACCTATGCCAAGATGCTTTATGCTGTGGCAAGTCTGTCCAGGGGCTCGGACGAGGCCATTGCCAAGGTCCAGGATCACATGCGTCAGAGTGGCTTCACCATTACGCCTCACATGGTGACGATCCTCGTCGAGCGCGCTCTCGACCGAGACCCGCCGGACATTGGTGCAGTGCGGGAGCTCCTGCGTAAACACAAACTCAACAGCATTGAGCAGGGCGATCAGACGCTCTGGGAGCGCGTCATGAGCGCATTTGCCGTGAGCGGGGAAAAGAAGGAGGCCATGGCTCTCTTTGACACACTTACCAAGGCCGGTCGGCCTGTCACGTCGTTGCCATGCTTGACGGACCTGCTCCGGATGTTGTTGGAGCATGACGATATGGACGCGGCCCAGCGAGTGGTGAGCCAGGTCTTGAGCGAGAAGTCAAAGAGGAGTGAGAGGAGTGACAAATTCAACGAACGGTATTGGAGACATCACTTCTGGCACCTGGCCAAGGAGTATGGCCTGCTAAAACGGGACGACGTGCCAGCCAATCTTCGGTCTTCTTGAGGGCGTGCGCAAAAGAGAAGGAAATGACTATTTTGGCGCCAACTGTGTAACATAGCGATAAATGATTGCAGGAGCCGAGACGGATACGAAGAGCGAGCGGGATGGGGGGACGAAGTGGTATTTGTACAAGAGGTGAAATTCCTCGCTGTATTGGCTTGTATTTCACGGCATCAAAATATCTGTACATGTAGAAGTGGAAGAAGAGAGGACAAAAAAAACCATCACCACCCATGAAGCAAAATGTAGTCGTTCTTTTCCCAACCTGCGCCTCGCGCCAAATATACCGTATCCCTATCCATCTTGAAGTGTCACGAATTGCCGCCGTTGTATGTCGTATATATCACCCTCTAGGATTCATCCATTGTCTCGCCCTGCTGCTGTTGCTGCTGTTCGGTGCTCGCCGACGTCTTCTGCTGTTGCGCCTTCTGCTGGCCCGGCTTTCCCTGGCCGAGCATGTTCACCATGTTCTCCAGGCCTTCCACCTCGGCCCGGTTGATCTTGCGACCCTCGCCCTGCCACTCGCCGTCGCGCACCTCGCCCTGGTTGCCCAGCTCGAGGCCTCGCTCGTTCTCCAGGTACTTGCGCGACGCCGCCTCGACGTACTCGACGCGCTCGCGGCGCCACGACCTCGGCGCTGTGCTGTCGGAGCCGGCGGCGGCGTCCTGGGGTGCGTCGGCGGGGCCCAGGTCGGGCAGCAGGGTGCGCAGCGACGTGGACAGCGAGCGCAGGGCCTGCAGCTGCGTCAGGGTAAACTCGGTCGTGGTGGAGATGGGCGTGTCGGAGCCGGCGTGCTCGAGGCCCGACAGGTCGCGCAGGAAGCCAAAGGGGCTGCCGGCGTCGGGCGGCTGGCCCTCCTCGGCCTTGACGGCGGGCACCGAGGGCAGGCCCAGCGTGGAGCGGAGCTTGGCGAGGAGGGCGTCGTTGCGGGCGCGCTCGTCCTCGAGGGCGGCGTGCAGGCGCTGGCTGGCGTGCAGGCGTCGGCGCAGGGCCGTGACGGACTCGGTCGTGGGCCGGTCGGGCTGGGCGGAGGCGGCGAAGTCGAGGCCCTCGTAGTGGGCGAGGCGGACGTGGGGGAGGTGGTCGGGGCGGACCTTGAGGATGTTGTTCATGGTGTAGAGCTCAAACAGGTCAAAGTTCTTGTCGATGGAGGCGTTGAGCAGCGTCTCGAGCTGGTGGGTGCCGTTCTCGATCTCGAGGCGCGCCGCCTCCTCGGGCGGGGGCGCATCCGGGTCCTTGGACGGCCGGAAGCCCAGGTTCTGCGGGGGGATGGACAGCAGCAGGCGCTCGACCGAGTCGAGGGCGCGGTCGGCGAGGACGTTGACAGTGTTGATGATGTCGTCGAGGAGGGACTGCGGGGGGGGGCAGTTAGCTTTCGGAGGTGCTGGCTACGCATGACGGCTTCGCTTGAGCCGGGGCGAGAAGAGGGAAACTCACCACAGGAGGGTATCCGAAGTGCTCGGTGAGCAGCTCGTAGTCGGAGGGTTCTGGCGCTGCCATTGTGGTTGTGGTGGCGGAGCGAGCAAGGTGGGTGTAAGTTGGGAGTTGCTCATGGCCGGTGGTTAATTGGGCTTGGACGCGTCGCGGGCGCGGGCGGTCATGAGCCCCTCTTTGCCAGACAATGGATGCGCAGGCCCAAGTAGTCAGGTGAGAGAAAGAGAGAGGCTTGAAAGACAATTAAATATCAATTAGGGATAAATAAAAACTAGTTGGTTTTTTTTAAACTTGATATAATTACGTTACTACCTGTTTCTCTTCCTTTAGGGTTGTTTGTGGTCAAATGAGCTATCATGATGGATGCAATGGGCTCGCAAGCCTAGAAATCATCAGATGCTATGAATCTAGGGTCAAGTGTTACTCCACTCTCCCACCTCCCACACAGAAATCAATGAGTATGAATCGACTCAATATAATTCATTCCAGGTGTCATTTCTTGATTTTTAATTCTGGTCTTCTTACCTGCAATGTACAAGCCTTACTGCGGAGAAGCGTTGGCTGGTGAGCTAACAATCGAATCGCCCTTCGGTTTATCCAATGGTCAATCAATTTACCATTATTATACGAGATCTAAATTAGTTCGTCCTATATCATATGCGTTTTGATTCATCAGTAACCTCCACTTTGACCTTTCAATTTGACTGCAACCAGTAGGAGTCACACCGCGTCGCAGTGCTATGGAGACAGTTTCAGTTCAGAATCCGAAGGTAAAAGGACTCGCTTCAGAAGTGATTGTTTAATCAATTTTAGTTTTATTATTGTAATTAATCCACCATTGTCCTTCATAAATTCTCTAACCCAAACTCTTATACATAGTAAATCGTAGCGAATGATGTGATACTCCAGATCCTTTAACGAGAGGGGGAAAAGACTGCCCAGTGACGTGTTGTACATATATTTTTTGCCTTGTGCGCCGAAAACAAAAGCACTACGACACGAGTTAGAATACTTGTGTCTGGATTACTACTAGCTTTGGTTAGACTTACCATAAATGATTTGGCGATCTCATGGTTCCTGAGGGAGCGCAACCATTTTAAGCTGATGGAGCAGCATATGCAATGGTGGTAGAAAGTGTGTAGACTTTGCCCTGGTTCAGAGTAACGGTTGCGACGGGGACGACAGTGCTGCTAAGCTGGATAGTTGTGGTAGGTCCGTATGTCATTGTGATGGTAGATTTGTCGGTGGGGATGACAGCCGCGGCGCTGGAACTGGCTGCACTGCTAGGAAGGAGGGTAGCTGAGGGTCCATAGTTGGAGGTGATGGTGACTTCAGGAATGTTGCTGAGTCCCCCATTCGAGCTAGGTGCTGGGCTCGAGCTGGGGGAAACGATAGGTTGGAGAGTAGTGCCAGGCGCGTAGGCACTTGTGAGAGTGGTCTCGGCGCTAGGCACTACGGCCTCTGCACTTGAACTGGCAGCACTGCTAGGAAGAGGAGTGATTGTAGGAGCATAGTTGCTGGTGATGGTGACCTCAGGGACGTAGCCTGTTCCGTCGGTTGGACCGACTTCGGGAATAGGGCTGGGGGTCTCTCCCTTGCCTTTGCAAGCCGGGCGAGCACTAACGGGAGCAGACACGGCTGCAAGGGCAATCAGAAGTTGTTTCAAGGTGTACATGTTGGCGATGTTATACAGAATAGACGGCGATGAGGATGATACTGATTGGGGGTTCACTTACTGCGGCAAAGACGACCTTCTTATACGATTCTATAGACCAGACGCAATTGTTTGGATCAGCAACAGGAAAACTAAAATCGTGTGGTTTGAGATGCTATACCGTTATCTCAGACGGCCAAGCGTGAAGCTATACCTACGTTGGCGCCGTGTGCTGGTTTCAGAATCCGGAAGGGCCCGTGTGTGTTTCTTCAATTATTTTTTAGCGTACGTGAGGCCTCGCCGCTCACCAATGGAACCGGCAAAGGCTGAAACGGAGCGTACTGGTTCACAAGCACCCGAGCGTTTCTTTTTTTTTATTTTTTATCTTGACTGGACGAAAATCATTTGATCCCAAGTTAGAGCCGTGCATATCCCCCAGGCTCGACTATGCAGGCCCATCCGAGCTGAGAGCTGTGTGAATTGAATCAACTCCTACGGAGTCGGGATTCAATCTTGAAACACGGACTTGGGGCGCGGCTTGATACCGTTTTGGGCAACTTTTTTGCTTCTGACTCAAGCGGAAAGCGACAATCATGGCTGCAGCAGCGCACCCCATCAGCATCTGCGAACCAAATGACATGTCAAAAAGCGCTCGGGATGGCCTTGGGGCCCTGCAGTCGCCAGTCTAAGCCACAGCGAGCTGATCCGCGGCGGTCCGAGTGAATGGCCCCTGAAGCTAGCTGCGGTGGGGGTGGGATGGAGCCTCCTGAGGACCTGAGGACCGCCACCATTTCAGGCCGTGTTGGAAGCCGTCACGCTAACTCATTTGGACGACCTTGAAATCCGGAGCCTTGTAGTTATTAGCTTCGATTATCTGCAGCAGGGATTTGTCTAATCCATAGAGTGGTGGCTCGAGCGCCGAGACCCGGCCGAAATCATCTGCTGGTGCTCTTATATTCATTGAAGTGCCTCAAGGTTGGACTCCGAACGGGTTTATGTCTACCTCGGTGCAATGGACGAGTCAAATGTGGACAAGTTTGCAGCTGAATCGACTCAGCCTCCCCCATCCTACAGGAATATGCCCATAACAAGAAACCAGCCGTCGAGGCGTACTCGTCCAGTAAACACAAATGCATCTCTGACGACGTCTAACGACTGTGGGTACGGGATATTCCATTAATACCAACATTCTTGTTATACAGTAACATGGCAATTAAAACCTCACCAAGTTCGACGGACGAAAAAATCATGTTCTGGATGACGACATCATTTTCTATACAGTGATACCAAAAGTCCCTAATTTGTCTCCTCAACTGGCTGAAGCGAAATGCGACAGTCCTACTAAAAAAAGATCCACAAGTCATGGAACGACTTCTGTAACGACGTGGCAAAGTCAGCATACCGTTTCAAGATCGGGAGCCTCTGCTGAACACCAAGAGGACGAGTGAATGGCCCACATTGTCTGAATTGTGCCCAGCCCACAATTGTCGATAACATGCCACTATTCCCATTTCGGCTCTATGCGGCGCTCGGGAACTTTTTCAGGCGTCATCAGTTCTTCCCGTCCAATGACAAAAGCGGGAAAGAGCCTCCAAGCCTCAACCAACAGACGCCAAGGCCCAGCTGCGTAGCAGGGGGGATAGGCTTTTAAACATGGGCTTCTGGCACTCGATCAAGCATCGTTTCTTCGAGATAGAACTTATCCTAGTTGTACAACAAGTTATGCTTTCATCAACTCGCAAATTTCGAACCTAAGGAAAACTACTAATACTCCAACATGCCTGGTGTTCCATCTGGAAAGGGCTGCATGGCCTGTAGAAAACAGAAGAAAAAGGCACGCAAAATACTCCCCCCTGACATGGCTATAGCCTGGTTGGCTAATATAAAACCAGTGTGATCAAGAAAAGCCGGCATGCTCGAGATGTTCGAGACTTCGTATTCCCTGCGTCGGGGCAGGCCAACAGAGATATAGGTTCAAGTCCGTGAACTTCGCCAACTCGACCGTGGTCGGGACAGTCAAAGAGGAGCCCATGTTTACGATCCGAACCGATATTCCACTCCCTCCTAGCAACGAATTATCAATCACTACTAGTAGATTTGTTGCAGCACTGGACACGCCAGATCTTCGGTATAGCCTGAGGTGCTATGGCGAATTCCTCGAGCACATCCCCCGACGCCTAGGCCGAAGCGAGGCTCTAGACGCATCAGTCAAGGCGCTGGTTAGCGCGTTTCCATACCACTACACGGGCCAGCTGCCAGCCGAGGCACTTGTTGATTCTATTCATGCCTTGAAGGCTATACGGATATGGCTGCACGATTCGAACAAAGATACGATGGCGGAAACTCTCTGTGCTGTCTACTTTATCATGATTTGTCAAGTAGGTGGCTTTGGAATAATCCCTTTGTTGCAGCTAATGACATCTCTAGGGCTGGCGATCCGATGATCATGTTCAAGGTCACGGAAAAGTAATGGCACACCTGACAAGTGGCATCATAACTCAAAAGCACAAAGATGATTTCGAATTGAGTATATTAAAAACCATGTCTGTGCCTGTCGTAAGAATCCCTGCCATGCTCTGTCCTTTGTAATGGGCGAATCACTAATCACTGCAAAACAGATTACCGAAGCCATGGTAAACCCAGCGATTAGCCTATCGGATTGGTATACAGGGCTCGAAAACTCATTACCTCCCGAGCCAGCAGACGACACAGACCAAACGCTCCGAGTCCCAAGCCTGGAAATAAGAAAGATGATTGGAATGCCAAAGTTCTTCCACCACCCGGAATATTGCCTAGATGAGATCAAATCCTACTACGAAGCCATGTGCGCTGATCAACCAAGGGTTTACCAACACTTGGTCGATTTAGGCAGTCAAGTTCATTTATCAGCTCACGAGAAAGAACCCGTCAGCATTGATTTAGCGAGGCTCCTTCACAGATATGAAGTCGTTTACGCGATTTTGCTTACCCTGACTTCGAATATGAATGGAATGCTTCGAACAGTGGACCCGGACGATGCTAGTTTAATTGAACAGGCGGAGATAATAATAGCTAGACAAGTCTCGCTTGCGGAGACTGTCACTCGGTATCGACCTCTCGGCTCTAGTTTCATGTCTCCTTTATTAGCAGGCACGGTAAGTACATATCTAACTGTTGGATCTGGGTATTATACGATCTCCGCACTTTGAGGCGTATCCAAGTGGAAATAAAACGCCCAAGATGGAGTTTGAGCCCCGATTTACCAGAAAAAGGAAGGAGGATTTCTTGTCAGATATGGTGACTAACATAGATTATAGTGGGCAACAAGCGAAGGGCTAGCAGGTCGAAGTGAATTAGAGAGAATGATTATGGTGTATCAGCCGGATTCTCCTCATATCAAATGGATTAATGAGGCAGCCTGGCTGAATTGCATACACAAGACCCTCCAATTTCAAATATCTGGATTCTCCGACCCTCAACTGGTGGCGGACGGTGGTAGAACGGTCAATAGATCCAGGATCCATTGCAAAGCCGCATTTGGGCCAAGCGGAAGCTGTCTTTTCAGATAAGAAATCAAAAAGTTCAAGCTGTCTTAAAATAATCGGGTATGGGCTAAATGTAACATTAATTGGCGACAAAACTGTCGGCCTGCTCAGCATGGATGAGTTGTGCCCAAGGGGGTTCTGGAAAAGCTAAAAACTGAGACCAAAGATCGAACATCAGGGAATGGAGCGTCTGGAGTTGGCTATTGGGTTAGAATGCACAACTGAGGGTGTCGCATATGGTTATTGTACAATAAAGTCGCCTCAAATAGTGCTGCATATCGACTAACAAGGGCTTCACACAAGCCCATCATAATTTGCTCCGATTTCTATCCTCTTTCCTCCCAAACTCACTAGCAAAAGTTGGCGAATTGTAATCGATAGGCTTCTTGAGTCGTTCGATCAAGTGTGTGATGAGACATTCCGGTGGGGATATGCACCCAATCCTTTCACAACCACGGCAACTTTTGTGTTGTCAACATGAAGTAGGTCTGTGCCCAGTGCAGATGCCTTGAGGGAGGCGAGACTTGCATAGACTCAACTTATCTAGCTACATGATTTCGCAAGCGGTAGGTCAATCTAAAAACGCCACAAAATGACCTCTGTCAAATTATCATAAGGTGCCACTTGCTTGACATGTCTTTGAGAGATTGTCCGGTAGATGCTTTACGGTGTTAGTAAAGGCATGTCTTGGAACTTGATGACAACAGGTTTGTGCCTCTCGAATTTTCGTTTAATGTTCAATTATTGAGGGTTTGAAGTTTGTGTTGCATTGATACAACCTGCCAAATAGTTGAATAGGTTCATATGGTTTCATTCCTTCTTGGCCACTTTTGGAACAGATTCCTTTTGGTACATTGCAAAGTGTTCAAGACCACTTCGCGAGTGGGTTCCACGGAAGACGAATAGTGCCCCCATTCCTGCAAAATACAATGCCAACTGCCCCGGTATCCGTCCTATAATAGCAGACGAGTGTTTTTGGTTCCCAGTTATAAAAGCCTCCTCCCCCAAGAGCTGCTCCGGAACCTTCCATCTCGCCGTCCTTTTCCAGTTGCTCGAGCCTCGGCGCCCTACAAATCCCATTAGATTGCCGAATAATAAGAAATTTCGTAGAAGTTTGGTCAAGGACCAGTTTAAATTAAAAGGAACTTACGTCAGAGGACTTTCCAAACCCCACACGCAAGCGATGATTCGAGACGGCGGAGGGTGACAGAATTCCATTCGCTTCTTAGATATAGCCTCGTGCTTGATTTCAATATTGGCTGTATTTGTGCTACAGTTAAGCCCAAGTCAGCCGATAACTCTTTTTCATTCTCTAAACAGGAGCGTTGGGGGTTGGGATCAACGGACTCAGCTGCAAGAAGCTCCATCGGCCGATCGCCATATGAATACAAGACATTGAACATCTTTCGCCCAACTTCCGGCCATGGATCTCCGAGTTGTTTGCACAGTGATTCTCCTGATAGAACCAGTGTCTGCTGTGGCGTGACAAGACTCCTAACTGTATTCGTGACGTCCCTATCCGCAAATACGGCGCCGTGAATGTATAGGGGTGGCCCCCCACCATGGGACACGAATGCAGGCATACCGCCAGCAGCTTGAGGCGGTACTCCCTCGGAATGATGAGCCTGGCCCGGCAAGACTGCACCAGGGGCAACACCAACAGCACCAACGGGAGGGAAGTAACCGGGGCTCTGATTTATAGGTGGAGATTGTCCATGATACGATGGTGGCGGCGCGGGCGAATGTACTGGAGGCGTGGCTCCTTGGGGTCCGGGTACATATACTGGATACACGTGGACTTGGGTTTGAGGAGCAGGTTGCTGCTGCTGCTGTTGTGGCTGCGGCTTGTTTCCGAACATACCGAAAAGCTTGGCGCCAATTGCACCGGCGCCAGCTATCGCAGCAGACTGGGTCAAACTGCCAAGTCCATGACCATGACTACTATGATGCTGGTGCTGCTCAAACTTGTGCTTGAGGGATGAAGCGGCGAATAAACCGCCACCTAAGGCGAGCGCAGCCTTTCCCAGGCCCCGATCTCCATCCTGAACGTGTGTCTCATCTGTTCCGGGTGTCGTAGAGTAAGGAGGCTGGCCGGGAAGCGGGTCCTTGTGGTCTTGCGGGGGAAAGTATTGCGGTTGATCTGGTGGAGGGGTCGGGTAATCCCATTGGGTCTGTCCGGTTGGAGTGTAGACGTAGAACCTAGTTGATAACCATTAGCCATCGGACAGGATGTTTGAATCTGTCTTTCACGCACCAAGCATTGTGCTCAGGACTCCAGTTAGCCAGCCAGCCGGGGGGCACCTGGGGCCCGGGGGCTCCCAGAGGAGCCTCGGGAGATTGTAAATGTGGCGTTGCCATGAAGCCAAGTTGGTTGTATTATAAGTATTCGACGGTGGCTAGAAATCGTACTGTACCGTGAGAGAGGGCAGGACGTTAGATGGCCTCAAAGGATCGGGTGCAAAATCGTCAGCTGTGAATTTGAACAAGATGAGGTAGATGAGGGGCTTCTAACACAACCAGCTGAGCATTATTATATGTTCTGGGCTGCCTCCATGCCCCTCACTAGCATCAGCATGGTTAGAAGGGCTGAAGGGCTGAACAGTCTACACAAGCGGGAGCAAGTAGACTTCTGCCAGGCTACAATAGAACGAGAGCCAAAGCCACAGGACTGCCTTCGGTGTGTCATTGCCGTGATGGGCCATTCAGCTTATTAGGGGACTGGACCGTTGGGACAACGCTTGTGAATGCCGACTGGCGCCACAAATGCCGACGAGCTCATGCTAGGCCATGATTGGTTCTAGCGCACACCCCAATATGTTCACATCTCGCTACTGGCCAATGGCTGTGAACACGAGAGACGCCTCAATGAGTCTGGAGCGATGCGGCTGGACGGCCTGACCAGGCATCTCCCTTCAGGGTGCCGTCTTTGCCGGGCCTGGCCCTCCCATTGGCTTGCGCAATAATAGCTCGGAGCAGCTGAATTTATTTTTGTCTGTTCGATAACCATGTCTACCTAAAGACCTTATCTGAACTACTCAGGAGACTCTTAAGCCATCAAATCTGTCCGACGACAGTTGCATTCTTTGTACCAAGTCGAGTTACTTCTTCCCTCAGGTTATAGTATAATCATAGGTTGAAGCATAGCTTCTTTGATAGCCCTTGCAGACGGCTTTGGTAGATAGATTCAAGAATAGGGTATCAAGTATTCCCCGCGTTAGTTAGAGTTTAGCCGCTTTGCATTTACTCAGAGCGGGCACAGGAGGTGACATCGGCTCCGTAGGCGATTTCATGCTAACCAATCATAACATCGTGTATTGTGAAATCATTTGTTTGTGAAACTGTGGGATGCCACCTGTTGTCTTTTTCACTAGAATGAATAAAAGTGAAACTGTGGTTTGATGTCTAGTAATTTCATGAATAATCTGCCTTGACATTTAACTGAGCCCTCACCCGAAATACATCAAGACAGCGACTAGACATTCCAAAGTATGTTCTGCAGAGTACCCTAGACACCATTTGGATTATGCGCGACCTCAAAATATATAGTATCGAATCAATAGACTTTCTCGTCGTTTCATTTGTATTAAGAAAAACACCCTACTGATTACAATTTTGTGTAGAGACAGCTGAACATCAATGTTTCTTCTCAATGTTCATGATATGTCCCTAAATCTCAGCATAGTATCAATGGAAAGCATCTTCTCAATTGCATTGGCAATCTTATTTAGGGGCCTGGAATCACAATGTTGGATCTTTCTCTCCTGTTCGACAGTTTGAGACTTCGCCAAGACAAGGAAATAAAAAAGCTATAGTCTTAGAGTGAGAGACAAGTATTCACAGACATTGGGAAGCGACTGGCATGGAGTTCCGTCTATTGCGGCAAACAGTTTGTTATTCTCGTTGATTTTCCATTTTTATTTTCAAGCTCAGATTTCGGTTAGTGGGAATCATCTTGACCACGGATATGTCGTATTTTAAAATTGTAGCATTTCCACGCCTTTAATTCCTTTTTCCTATTGTGGCCTCTTGTGGCCTGGCTTTTCACTCGGGTTTCTACGGAGATGGTCCCTCATTTCGGCGTTACCGTTCTCTACATGCATCGGTCGCTGTCGGAATATTCACTCATACCTGAACTAAACGCATCCGCCAAGATACCGTGAGATGAGATTCACCGGACAGACCGCGGCTCTGTCATTTTAGAAAACTAGGGTATGGCTCAGAATAAGACCGAGAGTAAAGACCAGAAAGAGGGTGATCAAGGAAGCGGACACGAGCATCAACGCGAGCCGCTAAGAATGACGCAATCCATGGAAGGATATGAGCAACGTGGTCAATCTCAAGCTATACGAAGAAGCAGTCATCTCGTCTAAGAGATAGACATAGATGTTGATAAACATTACATCATGGATATCGGGACTCGACGCACCGCTAGCTTCAACCTAGATCAGGTAATGACATGCATGCGCGATGACTAGCGAGATCCGGGACAGCGAAATGACAATTGGACAAGCTTTTTGTACGCGTAAGATATCCTCCATTTGCAGTCTCCATATCGATTTGTCACGGCTGATTCGATGTGATTTTCGGCGAATAAGCCCCCAATGCAGTAAGTGAAGAGAATGTTCGGTAGAATTGTGGGGACCAATATGGCAACACTCGCCAGCCCGTGGGTTGTTTAAAGTGGTTTTCATGCAACCAGCTGACAATGCTGACGTAGATCTGCGGGGTCACTAAAAAGAAGGGTCTCGAGTCATTCCAAGGGAGACGCAATCTGATAGCACTAGAGGCTTTTGCACGACGTCTGCCAAGTGCACCCGTGACACAAGATGCTTCGGAGTTAGGGCCGCGCCATCTCCGTGTGTGTGTGTGGCTGTTGTTTTCTTTTGTGCTCCCATAGCCCAGCCGCCGGTGTCAAGAAGCAGAGTTTATTTTGAGTGAGTATCAATGCTCACAATCTCCCGAGATATCCGGCGGAAAGGGTGGAGTGACGGAGTGGCCCCGACTAGGTCAACGTCCCCGGCGCAATTAACCCTGGCCGAGACTATGGGGAAGCTTAAATGTTTCCCTTTGACAGCACGCAGCGGTCAGCTAGCGCCGAGGGGACGCAACTGGGACCCGGGACGAGGGCAGAATTTAAGCGTTGCGTCCACATGCCCGCTCCTCGTCGGGCCCGAGACTCGGCGGCAGTTGCTGACCCGGTGGGTTGGATATGACATGACGTCGCACATGAGACGAGACCACACACACACATAGTATTACAATCACTCAGTGACAGTTTCGATCGGTTCTTTTTTGCCCGATCGACGAGGATCGCAGTCGGATTTAGAGTTGAGACGCTTCTACCTCCGCCGAAGAGCGCTTGTTGGTCTCCACTGGGCCCCAGTCCAAGGCTTGGGCCTTGGCGACTCCCACTCAGATCCCCGGTTTGATGATATAAGCTGCAAAAAAGCAGCCCAGAGTAGCGGCTCGGCGGAGTGGCTGAGCCCACAGCCTACGTATTCCTTCACAACATAGCCCAATCTGACTGTAGAGAATTTCGCTCGGGGGTCTAGATGCCGCGCGTTCATCAGCCCCTGCCCTGAGCTGATTGGCCGCCCGGGAGGAGGAGGCTTGCGGTTTTGCCAGCGAAGACTGTGCTGAATTTATAATGGACCAAACACCGCGATGCTATAATATAATATGAGCCCGCTTGTCGATGAGGATTTTGGTGTTGTCGCATTCCCAAGTTTTGCAGGAGTTTCACTGTGGGGCCACCAATCCGATCACGCTCCCGCCAGCACAGCTTCACTCCCGGCTCCTCGCTTGATTGGCAATGGCACTGTCAACGTATTTCACTGCCATAATTTTGGTGACTCTGTTTTTCGCAAGCAATGTTCAGGGTATGTGTAGGCTCGCAGACGTAGAATTGTGAACCTCGTCCGGATGTTAACCCGTTTCGCTCTTAGCCTTGTCGATCGCCCGCAACCCGCCCAGCCATGTCACCCAAATCGACGACCTCAAGATCGTGACAGGGTCGGAGCCGTTGTCTGCGACCTCAAATGTTGATTTATTATTCAGTCTGCGCGGAGATGGGCGGGACATAAAGCTACAGCTCACTCCTAATGAGGAACTGTTTCCACACTCGGCGACCGTGCACTACTTGGCAGCAGATGGTAGCATATCTAGCTCCAGACCAGTCCAGAGGTCACGACACTACATTTACAAAGGACACGCTGCTGTGAGAGACTCGTCTTACAACCAATGGAAGAATGTCGGAACAGCGAGAATCACGGTCCGCCCGGCCGAGGATAACACTCTTTTTGAAGGCACATTTACTGTCAACGGCGAGCGCTTCCACGTTCAAATCGATTCAAACTTTCGAAAAGCCCAGCCAACTCGCGAATATCTGGTCCGACGCTCCGCGCAGCCTTACATGGTGGCTTGGAAGGATGGTGATGAGCACGAGCACTCAGGCAAAAACAAACGGGGAGAGCCTTCGGCAGATGAGTCTCAGTGTGGTGTCCAGAGTCCTGGTTTAAATGACCTCCGATCCCTTGCCTCCCGCAATTCTCGACAAGACGGCTCATCCAATCTCGCAGAACGACAGTGGTGGGATGACGACACCAATCAACAGGATTTCAACTGGAATCTCACTGACACAATAGGGTCTACTAACGGGTGCCCATCAGAGCGACTCATTGCATTGTTGGGTATTGCTACAGACTGCAGTTACACTGCAGACTTTAGCTCTGCCGATGACGTTGAGGCAAACGTCTTTACCCAGATCAACTCAGCATCTCAGGTCTATGAAGACAGTTTCAACATTACACTGGCCGTTCGAAACCTCACTATAAGTGATGCTAGTTGCCCCTCCGACTCTTCGTCAACGCCCTGGAATGTTGCATGCTCGGACAGCGTCGACACTACGGATCGCCTGAGCCTGTTCTCGTCATGGAGGGGGGGATTCCGGGACAGAAACGCGGTATGGATGCTTTTGACGGGGTGCCGCTCCAGCTCCACCGTGGGCATCTCTTGGATGGGCGAAGTCTGCACCCAGGGAGCGAGGACTTTCTCGCAAGACGGACAGACGCGAACTTCGTCTTCTACAAATGTTGTTGTTAGAAACGGGCAGGAATGGCAAGTCATGGCCCATGAGATCGGCCACAGCTTTGGCGCATCTCACGACTGCACCTCGACAACCTGTTCCGACGGGACCTCCTCCAGCAACGGATGCTGTCCCTTGAGCTCAAGCACGTGCGATGCAAATGCAGAGTACATCATGAACCCGTCCGCGAGATCCGGGATCACGGCCTTCTCGCCTTGCTCGATTGGCTGCATTTGCAACGCCATCGGCCGGGGCTCCATCCAGACCGACTGCCTCCGAAACAACAATGATGTCAGCGTCATCTCTGGCCCTGCATGCGCCACCAGAACGGGGTCCGAAGCATGCAACGTGACTGGATCTGGCGCGTCGGACACCGACCTGACAAACACGAACGACATGGGAAGAACCGGTGGCGGGTCCAGCAATTGGTTCGACGAAAACAGAGCTTTAGTCATCGGCCTTTCGGCAGGTCTTGGATCCCTATGCCTCTTGATGGTTGTTGGGTGTGTCCTCTGCCGGATCCGACGGAAGCGCAATGCGCAGCTGGCAGCAAAAGAGGCAAACCTGCCGCCTCCCCCATACTCATATAGATAATCTGCATATATAACGAGAGTCACGAATAGCGTCATTTAAAGGAAGATTTTCTAGCTTCCCATATATATTATACAACTTTTTGGTTTACTGCTTATTAGCTAGCTCAATGTTTAAATATCACACTACTTCTGTCTTTACCCAATACCTGTCTTTATGCGCCCACCTTGCACTGGTCGTTTACGGGTTTGTCCTTGTAACACGCACTGGCTTCAGCCGACTAGTATGCTCCATTAAGGTAGGCAGCACAAACGTAATCTTGCTGTCAGCGGTTTCAGCTCAGCTCTATGATGCGGAGTTGTGGAGCGTGAAATTTCACGCTGAGGGCAATCGTTCAGCCTTGAGTCGTCATTGTGCATGCAGCCTCGAAATCTCAAAATACATTCATCTGCGTTCAGTGTCAAGGCTGAGAGCAGCACAGGGCTGAATCCTCCCCTAGAATGAGTGCGGCTGAGGACGTCAGCAGGCCCACAAGCTACCATGGTCCCGAAACATTGGCGATCGGAGCGGCGGGTATGTTCAGGATTAGGACTGTGGCATGGCCCGGATCCGAATCCTATTGCCTGGACTGTGGGGCTGCGGTCGCAGCTGTCACAATGCGAAGAGCAAAAGATCCATTAAGGCAGACTCTAGAGTAATTATAGATACTCAGCTGCGCAACAATTAATTTTGTCCAATCTTTCATCTCCACCGCAGCGGCGGATCGCCAAAAAATCAGACGATTTTCCCCTTCAAAACTAAGCCTTGCCCCGGGCTGTGAATCATCTGTCCACATCATTGAAGTGGATGTACCCGGAATGAAACATTTTGCGGGGCGATCACCGCACTGCCATCATCTAATCATCATAATCGAGGAACCCATTCCGTTGGCTGTGCATTGGTGACATTCCGCACCAACCTCAATCGGCTCACGGTACAGATAGTGATTCGGTGGTGGCAGAGACCCTCGAGCAAATCTGAGTGTACTCTTGGTAGTGTTGAGAAACCAGCAACAACGCGGATTGACATCATATCGCCACTGATACTAAAGTACCGAGTGTCGCTTATTACGCTACGAGCCGGGTTGGATTGAATCTACCCGTCATTCACTATTGCACATTGAGGTTGGCTGGGCCCCCAGTTTATGACCCAACGTCTTACGCTACAGCCCATCAGTTGGTGACGAAAAGTCTCTAAATTTCCTACGTGATTTAGCACAGCCGGATGAAACGCCTCCCGATCCTCCGTTCGCACCCTCGTCTCTTTCATGCCAAAAATTCAACCACTTTGCACCAAGTTCTATAGTCTAGTTTCATAACTAGGTTAATTCGACTCGCATCGATTCCAACGAGCCTGCGCTCACAGAAAGTGATTGTGTGGCCAATAGTATCTTTTGATAGATAGAATCATTCACTGTAGGAAATTTAATGACAGTACGTGGAAATTTGATCCCACAAGATGCAAATAAATTCCAACAAAGCCGTATACCCTACTATATAATCGCGATCCAAATATATCTTTACTCTTCCTGAACTTTGACGACAATCTTCTTAACAGCCTTTCCATTTTCAAGGTCTTGTATGCCCTGAATCACCTTTTCCCAACCCGTTTCGTAAACAACATGTGGAATGGGCTTCAACGTCCCGGATTCGAAATGGGCTTCAAATTTAGGGATCATGCTGACGATGTCGTTTGTGACCTCAGTTCCAAGAGCTTCATCCAGGCGACAAAGATGTCCAAGCTCTGCTCGGTACTCGTTAATTGACGAGGGCGTTTTAAATTCAGACCTTGCCAAGGTGTCAGTAACTTTTCCGAGCTTACATATTTCAAGACTTGGCCTCACCAATCATCAACAGAAGCAAGGTACTTGTTAGTTGCTGTGGAACAAGTTTCAAGAGCCTTGACCATGATTTCGTAACCGTAAGCAGTGGAATCGAAGATGCGAGCAAAATTTCCACCAGTTATTTCCTCAATTCGCCGCAACTGCGCGTCAATAGGGTCCCGGTTATTGAATATTTCTGTTGCCCCGTTCTGGCGCGCAAGCTATGAAATCGTGAGCGAATATCACGCCGAATTAGAATAGAACCCGCTTGAATTTATACGTACAGATTCTTTGGGCGGGGAGCAGGAGGCGAGGACCTTATACCCACAAAGACGGGAAATCTTTCAATATTAGGCGTCATCTCCAAACTAGGCATGTAGGAAATTACCTGCACGCCGAATTGGCCAACGTTGCCAGTGCCACCCAAGACGACGATCCATTCATCTTTTTCTGGTGCTTTGACGGATACCTCCGGAAGCTCCAATTTAAGCCCGGATATCAAACAGAGCCCCGAAGTCTGGAAAGAACTGTTAGAAACAATTGTATCGACTTCCAGGCGGCTACATGAGGCCGAGGGTTTGTTACCAAAAGGCCCACGCCAATGGTGCAAGTCTCCTCTATAGAAAGATTGGGAGATTTCTTGAAGAAGACATCCTCCTCTACCAGAAACGTCTCCTGAAACGGCGTGAGCTTATTTTGGCCCAGGGGAGCACAACCATAGACGTAGTCGCCGGGTTTCAACTTGATGCATTGTGGCCCAACTTCGACGACGACGGCTGCACAGTCGCTGCCAAGAACCGCCGGCCAGTCGTTCACCAAGAGGCCGGAATGCTGTTGAAGAGGCTCACTGTGCATTCATCATGAGCGATGATACTTTTTTTTTGAAATGCAACTGAGGCCTTACACTGGATTGATACCCACAGCAAGGCACTTGACTAAAGCTTGTTTGGGGCCTGGGGTGTGTCGGGGGATATCATTGCTGATAATAAAAGGCTCGTTTGGGCCATTGACAATGATACCTGACTGCTTGGACATCGTTGACTTTCTTGAAGTGTGATGAAATGAGGGGCTGGCAGCAAATGAAAGAAGAATCAGGCGTAGGTGTCATATATATATATTGAAATTCATTCTGTAGTCACCGCACCCATTTCAATCACGCTTACCCTTTTTTTAATACGGCTCGGCGCCATCGGCGTATCTTGTCCTCAATAAGTGTACGCAACTGCCCAATGAATCACATTTCCAAATACACTCGTCATGTTTTCCGGTTTAGTTTAGTTACGCCTTAAGCTATTGGATAGCCAATAGCAATATTCAGCGATGCTCCTCGGGCAACAAATCATCCGCTGCTGACGGAGGGATAATTAGACTGGTAGTGGCGTCATGCTAGTGAGCATAGTAAAGCAAGCTGTAGCACACAAATGACTTAAATCAATTGGCCTTCTTCCATTTAGTTTTTAGTTGCTTATACTTGGTAAGCTCTCTTCCCTTTGCGGGTTTCCGAAGTTTCCGGTCAGAAGTGAAAGGAAAGGTTTCGTCAACTCATACCCCCGTCAAGTGGCAGGACCCTCTGCCTTCTTCTTTCCACCTCGACCCTGGATCTCTTGGAAGTGTATAATCAA
Source organism: Calonectria naviculata (assembly GCA_003031705.1). Classification (NCBI taxonomy): domain Eukaryota; kingdom Fungi; phylum Ascomycota; class Sordariomycetes; order Hypocreales; family Nectriaceae; genus Calonectria; species Calonectria naviculata. Next base: position 29,673 of record NAGG01000735.1, on the reverse strand, counting down.
ATTATTCCGCTAGTTTTATGTGGCATAAAACTGTTAACACAGATGGCAGAGATATTTGCCTTCTCATTTCAACCCATGCATCTAAAGCTTCGCTCCATAATGCATTGAGTAAAACGCACCAGTTGTAAGGTATAGCAGCGACCACATTTAATTTGATCACTTCGACCTTGTCTTTGATTAACTACAGTAAATTACCGAATTGAAAGTTCCGTCTCTAGTTTCTTGGCTGTTCTTGAGTCTGCATCTTTTGAGTGGCTTATATCTCTGTTCCAACCCGAAGGGGAAATTGGCACCAAGCCTTGAACCACGCACTTGACCTGGACTTCTCTTTCCAGCTTTTTCTCACGATATCTATTCTTAAATTGGAGAAATTAGTCGGTCGGCTCTCTGTTTCATTCGCGCCGATCAGCGTGATGGGTCAGCCTGTCTCAACTCTCAGCGCGTGAATGCTTCGGAAGTATCATCCTAGAGGTAAATTCCCAGGAATACATAGTTGTTTAATGACCATGGTTATTCGCCAACGGTATCTTCTCACTGGCATGTCACAAGCACGTTGCACTCTAATTATTGCATCATAAACTCGTCATCTCGTATTAATCGAATAGTACAAACCACACCCGCCCGCACCAGCCACGCCCACCCGCCACAACCAGTCGCTTTTTAAATGCTTGTACAATTCAAACAATCCACAAACGGTGCTTCGCCTATTGGCTCGGTCCGCTTCCACAAGGGCCAGAGTGAGAGTGGGCGTGGGTGAGAGTTGACCTCTGGAAGAACTGGATCTTGTCACCAGCCCATCTTCTCTTGGCCTTGCTCACCTCGCCCAACGATTCAAAGCTCAGCGCATACTTGGAGACCGAGTTGGCAATGGCCTTGGTGTTGAGGAGGTATGCATCATGAGCCAGGTTGTTGATGTCATCGCCGGCCTGGTGGTAGTTCACGTCGTAGGCGACACCGGCCTCACCACCGAACAATTCGGCCTCCTTCTCCGTCTTGATTTGCTCGGCACCGGTGAAGAGACCGCCCGAGGGAATTCCGTTCTCAATGAAGCCCGCGTAGTCAGAGCGACCGCTAAACTCCGAGGGAACGTGAGCGACTTTCTGGCCATCAAAGAATTGCTCAAAGTCCTTCTCAAGAACATCAGAGCCAGCAGGACCAGTCAAGTTGAAAGCGTCTCCATTTCCATCGTAGATACCGTAAACATAGTTGGGGCTAGCAATCTAAAGTAGCATTGGTGTCAGTATGATGGCACATGGCGTTAAGACGCAATTAAACGTACCATGTCGAAGTTGAGATAGGCTCGGATCTTGGCCAATTCGGTCTCGGAGCTGTTGATTTGCTTGATGTAGTAGTAAGAACCAAGCAGACCGTACTCCTCAGCTCCCCAAAAGCCAAATCGCACGGCATTTTTGACTCTGAAGCGAGTGAGGGCCTTTGCCACGTTCAAGACGCCGATGATGCCGGAACCATCATCGCTGAGCAATATTAGTACAGAAACGCACAACCACACATTGTCTACTCACTTGATGCCGGGGCCTGCCGCCACGGAGTCCGAATGTCCGCCCAATACGAGAACGTTGTCATGATCACCCTCCTTTGTCTCAGCAATAACGTTAAAGTTCACGCGTTCTTCGGTAATGGCGTCAATCTTGAAATCAACTGTAACTTCGCCTGCCGCAAGTGCTGCAAGAATTGATTCACCGTCGGCCTTGCTGATACCAGCGATGGGAGCGTAATCGCCAAATGCGGCGCCGAGGGTACCGCTCAGGGAGCCATCCACATTGTTGTACACAATGACACCGGCAGCACCCGCCTGCTTGGCATTGGTCGACTTTGCTCCAAAAGTGCACGTTCCTCTTGACACAAGGACAACCTTGCCATCCACCTCAGCCGGGTAGTCGCTGGCATCACAGCCAAGGTTGGAGGCTGCAACAAGTGTTCCGCTAACTGAGCCACTTGGGGTGTAGGTCATAATGCCGGACTCGACCTGCTTGCCATCGACTGTGATGTTGGAGGTTCCAGTAGAAAAGATCTCGGTGAATGGCTGCTTAACCACATCGTAGTAGCCGGTCTTGACCAAGGTGTCGTAGAGGTAGTCTACAGTGGCGTTATGGCCGCCGCTGCCGAAGACACGGTTGCCGCCGTTTGCATCAGCAAAGTCTTGGAGCTTCTGAGACCCGGCAAGAAGATCGTCGAGTTTAATCAGCTTCTGGAGTGCCTTGGATGAGACATAGGGCTTCTTCTTGTCAGCGCTGTCGGCCAGGGCAGGCAACGCCGCAGCGATAAGGGCAAGCGAGGTAATTGAGGGTCTCATTCTGGATCGATGATCAAGCCGATGCGATTGAACTATGGAGAATGGCTAAAGCCTTCAATTGTATTTTTGGAGTCGACATGATAGTCCCTTTATACATGTGGCACCCAAGGGGCGGCGGTCTCAGACATAGTAGCAATGCAAGCAGATCAGGCCCATTGTTGCTCTGCATACTTCAACCCGCCAATGAAATTCCAGTGCGGCGCGTCAATGCAGGCATCCGAATGCGGCAGCTGTTGGGGCTCTCCGCAAACATCTTGGCAATGTGACAGTAACTGCCTGTTCCAGTAACTATTCCGAGGCGCTGGTGAAGAAATCCCACGTTACTGGAACTTTTCAAATATTCGCAAGCCCGACAATGCAACCCTAGCGTGATAACGGCAGGTCACAAATCACGGGCGTTTGCTGCGCTTGGGCCATAGGCTCACTGATAACGCCTTCTGCCGATAGGATTTACACCATCCCTACAAGGGCCAAGATAGCCTGCCAAAGGTACCCACGTGACCGCCTATTATGCAATTCCCCTTGCGAATGATCAACTTGATCAGCCGGGATCAGCGCCCTTGTCACCTATCGCAGGTAAGCATACTGCCAAGGTTAATCGTGATTAGCAGCAAAAGTGCGACCGGAATCCGTATTGCAGCCGGAACTTCTGCGCTTCCCCTCATTTCCAGGGTAACCCTGGAACGCTTGGGCGCGAGAACACAGACATTGGGCTTGTCTTACGATGATCCGAGGACCAAGTCTCACTTGAACAGCATTTTTTTATCTAATCGCAGCGGGGCACCCTGTTCTAGGCCCCCCTGGATGAAATGATAGCTCACTGGTGTTTCTCTTAAGTAGCGACGTAGCTGCGGTTTTGGGAATTGCCACGGGCTTGGCAACTGAACTGCATGCGGTAAGTTCGTCCACCAAATAAAAAGACACGCCAAGAAACTCCAAAAGTCCACTGGGAAAGGAAAAAGACAAGAAAAAACATACAACAGCGGGAATTCGCTAGTCATCACCGACCCAACTACTAATCCGCCGGTTGCTAGCTTATCTATGGGGGAGCGGACGGGACCCCGAGTTCTCTAGCACCTATGGTCGTATGTGCTGTTCCGGCAGAGCATTGATGCTTACATTGGCGTCGTTTTAAGGCTGCTCGTACTTGCAGCGCTTTGATGTCTAGCTAAGAGACTACATACTCTAGGCTAATGCAATTAACCAAAGCTACCGAAGGTTTGTCTAATCCAAGAGAAATCAAAATTCCCAAAATCTATTTCACATTGAGATTAAACCTAGACATTACTCAATGCTCGTACATTGTGTGATGGTACCATTGGCACATAGATGGATCAATTGAGCAAATACACAGGAATCAAATTGACTGTAAGGCGTCCCGGTTGTACCTTCAGATCATTTGATAGAAGGATTCAATATCGTTCTCAGGCCAACTCCTGATTGGTTTGAAAGGAATGCGTTGGTCGGTACTTGTCTGTCAGCCCCTGTTCCAAGTCAATGTCCCCAGCGTCTATAATCGTCCGGGACTGGGTGTTAATGTCGATTTTACCCCACCTACCTGCAATATAAGGCTAGGGCAGATCTCGCGATACTATGGCCATCCGGGTTCTCCGCGCTTACTTTGCGGCTACGGAACCTGTAGATGGCTCTTGGGCTTTGGCATGGGACGAGTCCGGGGCAGTGCAGTAGGCCACACTTTCAAGTCCATGAAGGTGATAAATTAGGTGTTAAGATGAGCACAAGAGACCTATGAAGCATGATAGCTAACAGCGGGGTGGATCAAGAATCAGTTGGAGACGTCGTTCAACCAACTGTACCTTGCCATGCCTCCACCCCGGCCTGGTACGTATACTTGGCTTATTTGAGCGAAAGATAGCTAGAGAATAGGTAATTTTTGCCAATATACTTGTAAGTAGTGGACAAGTAGTTCATCACACTCGTTATGTTCAGGGCCATCTTGTTTTGCTCTTCTGGACCGATAAAAAGAGTCTCACTGGATAATTAAATGATGAGAAAAGCAATCTTGTCATATTCACTGGTAAGGCTCTTGAAATTATCAGCACAATTTTGGTTACATGGCAAGTTGACCGGCCTGCGGCAGCTCCAATTGCTATCTGTCAAGTCAGCACACGGCTCGGTAAAATCCGGGTGGCGCCAATGCATCCATATCATACCACTTATGTACGTACAAATGAAACAGCTAACCAGGGGTCCGTGCTCTCTTCCTGACGGCTTCAAAACCAACTCCATTTGTTGCCAAGGGGTGACATATTGTCTCGGACAGCATGTGTTGTCTGGGCCGCCATTCGTCCATCCCTAGGACCTGAAATTGGATGGCGCGCATCAAGGCTTGAGAAGATGCACCTGTTATCTGCGGCTAAGAAGCCTAGATTCAAAAGGCGATGTCCGGATGCAAGCCATCTCGCCAACGACTACCGGGTGGCTTCCCCGAGCAAATCTATTTCTTAGTTCAACCTGGCCTCACCCCGCCACGAATCCACAACTGGCCCGGCGAGACCTTCGATGTCATTCTCGGTACTCCTCTAAGCTTCTCTTCACCCATTTTCTCCATTGACCAGAACCAGCGACCAAGATGATCACCATGCCTTCGTGACATGCTGATGTCAGACGGATAATAGCCGCTTCCCCACATATGATTTTACATGTGCCTGGGTACCACGTATCGGCCCTATAGCCGTTGGTTTCAGCCAGGCGGTGAAGCTAAACACTATGGTCAGCCTGGAAGAATACTTGGCAAGTCAAGCTTTGAGAATAACCTGTTGGCGTGTCTGCTAATAAGCTATTCTAGGTAATTGAATGGCTACTATTCGCTCTTTCTCTCTTTGTTGTCCTTGTTCGAATTGTAATAAGATTATGGACAAGAAAGTGGTCATTTTGGACATCCGAAATATTTTTGATCCTGGGTCTATCGTTTTTCCTCGCTCTTATCGCCGGTGACGCATACATGTATGCTTCTGGTATCAGATCATATCAAAATTACTATGAGAACGGACTAGCAAAAGTCAGTGGGCGTTCCTTACTATGAAAGTCACATCATAATGAGCTAATCGCTTGGGTAGTGGTTTTTTGCAAGTTCAATTATTTTCGATTTGAGCTTTTATTTTCCAAGATTTAGCCTCCTGATGTTCTACTACGAACTATTTCCCGTATCAGAGCATAGATTACGTATATATCTATACATTGTGGTGGCCTATAGCATATGTGCCTTTTTGACGACCACGTGCGTTGACTTGTTTTGGTGCGGTGCGGAAATTTCACAAAATTGGTGAGTATTTTTTGAAACCATCACTGTTTAAAAATCCAATACTGATATTTCTTTTGTTTTTAGGTCCAAGGACCCTGAGTGTTCAGTATTGGTAGCCCCAGTCGCATGGCACACTAACTGGGCCGTTAGCATCGTCTCAGAGTTGCTTGGTAAGACTGGTTGGTACATGGAAATTATCTCAGCACTGACTTCTCATGACATAGCTTTTGCACTACCGTTTGGGATGCTGCCGACTTTGAAAAGCTTACCTAGGAGTGATAAAACTGGGTTAATATGCCTCTTTTTACTCGGGACTCTTACCGTAGCCGTGAGCACTGTCCGGTTTGTTTTCAGTGTGTGGTCTACATATTCATTGATCACATGTAAGCAAATATCATTTTGAACTAGATTTTCTAGGTTAATCATCACTGACTAAAATTAGACATCCTTGCATGGGTGGAAATGACAACCCAGATTGTAATCGTGTCACTTCCAGCGCTACGCCCGCTGCTTCGTCTGATGTTGACAAAGTGTAAAAGGTTCTCTAATAATTCCAGTAGTGGAGGGGAGCCTTCAGAGATGACGCAAACAGATCAAAATATCATAACACCACAAGACCCGCGGGGCCGAGGTCGTCAGGCATATTGAGCTTGCAAGGTGCCCGTTTGTGAGGCAAAAGCCAAAACCTGTAGGAAAGGAACAGGAGGCTCAAATGACTGGCTTATCAACTTTTCTTTGTAAAATATTAATGGTAATATCGTCTTTCTGCTTATTTTTCATACAAAAAGACATTATTTCGTTAGACGACAATTACGGCGATGAATCATTACCGAGACTACGTTAATCCGTTACGTGATATTTTCCCACTGGTTAACCATCGCATTTAACTCCGTAATTGAGTTCAAGATCTGATCAATTACAGTGGTAACCGACAGCGAGCTTTTTTATTATCCCACAAACTGTAAATGAATGACATAGAATATTTCAAATGTGCCGCAACACTGGCACATTGACTAGAGATTATGTTGCCTTGTGCTTCGATCTCGGGTAGTAAGACTCTCATTCCATGCTCAATAGTTGGCGTTTGCAATTCACCACTTTCGCCAAAGTGGGTTGCCATTTTCATTTGCTTTAAATTGCACATGCTGATTAACATGACTTTGTTAATATTCGATGACCTCTGTTACCTTACAAATTCCTCTTATGATTAAGAAACAAGTTTGCTTCATTCAGGAATATTGAAGAGGAAAGCCGGGAATAAAAAACAACTGAATGAGGATAAGTGGGTAGACAGGTTCAAGTTTACGGTAAATAACAATTCAATGATGTACTTCTCTCGGTGATTTGCACTGCGGCTAATTTGCTTCCATTTGCCTTCGTTTCAGTTTAGAGCAGCACGGTATTCCATCTTGTCCGAGGAACCCACTTGTTGGCTCCTGCTGAAGAATCCAAAATTATTCTCACAGTTCCATTTGAAGCGACAGACACCCAGCACGCGACAGGAGAACCGCGCGCGGTAAGCAAGTCCAGTCTTCGGAGGCTTGACTCCGCCTTTCGCCGACCCAAAACTGAACATGAGTTCGTATTGAGCAATTTAAGAGGACCAAAATAGTAGAGCATCGCTTAGCGAATGGCCGAGTTCTGTGGTGAATACGTTGAACACACTAGGAGTCGCCGAGAGGGATCAAAAGTTCTGCACTTTTTACGAGTTGTCCCATGCAACGAGCTATCACCGTTTTTTTTCGAACTCTCCAATGACACCGCCGAGTTTAATAGCAATTCCCATGCCGCGTACTCCATCGGATCATCTGCCAAGAACTTCCTCTTTTGGTCCATATCTACCGATGTGGATTAAGGACGTGGCGAAACACGGCGTTGAACCAATCACGAGCCTGAAACCTGAGCATCTAGCCTCTTCCCCAATCCGTATTTCTCCCTGCAATAAGCAACCAGTCCAGCCGTAGCCTGCTCACTAAGGTTTCACAGCGCTCTCGCGGATCAGCTACACCACCAGCCGTTAGTGGCGGGCGCTGAGGCCAACGGAAGAATTTATGCCGTAAACTCTATCTACACTGTCTGGGGGTGATGTATGCATCCGCCATGGGGGATGACCCGGTGCAATGGGATGTTTTGAATGCTTGTGGATCTTGGAACATGTTTGTTTGCCGTCTTAGCCGTGGAGCCCTGCTGTGCTTCGCATCAAGGCTGTTCTGGACCCTTGAAACCACTGCATTGATGTCGGCTACGCCTGTCACGGATCATACCGAAATTCAGGAACGAAAAAGTGGGACGAGATTAACCATATCGGTCGTTGCCGTCCGGACCGAGTTTCGCCGCTACTACAGGCACCTTTTGGGAACACGACGGTCTCGATGGTATCATGTAGACCAACTTGATGGATGCGAGAGCGAAGGGAGGCCTTGGTTCGTGAGGGATGGAAAGAAGCCCCTATAGATGTTCTAGCTCCGATATAATTAATATAAATATATTCTTGGCATCGCCTGCTCACAAGTTGAAACCAATAAGCCTTCTTATCCTTCTTTAGTACATTAAGTCATCTACAAGATCATTCTATTTAGAAACCATGTATTCCACTCTCGCTATCCTTGGAGCTCTTGCCTCCTCCGCCCTTGCAGTACCTACTGTAGAGCCTCGCGCTGGCTGCACCTTTACTGACGCCGCCACTGCCATCAAGAACAAGGCGGCCTGCCCGGTAATCACTCTGAACAATATTACAGTTCCCGCCGGTACTGCTTTGGATTTGACCGGTCTTAAGGCTGGCACTCAAGTCAGTAACTCCAGATCTTTGGAGCTCAGCTTCGAAACTAACTTGTTTGGGATAGGTCATCTTCCAGGGAACAACTAGTTTTGGCTACAGGGAGTGGCCCGGTCCTCTCGTCAACATTTCCGGCACCAACATCCATGTCGAGGGTGCTGCTGGCCACAAGATTGACTGCCAGGGCCAGCGGTGGTGGGACGGCTTCGGCAGCAACACCGGTGGTAAAGTTAAGCCCAAGTTCTTCGCTGCCCACTCTCTCCAGCACTCCACCATCAAGAACCTCAACGTCCTGAACACCCCTGTTCAGGCGTTCAGCATTGACGGTGTCACCGACCTCGGTCTTTACGGCATCACCTTGGATAACTCTCTCGGAGACACCAAGGGAGGCCATAACACCGATGCATTCGATATTGGTTCTTCCAATGGCGTCTACATCTCAGGTGCCATCGTCAAGAACCAGGACGACTGCCTCGCCATCAACTCGGGTACCAACATCACATTCACCAATGGAAACTGCAGTGGAGGTCACGGTCTGTCGATTGGCTCTGTTGGTGGCCGCAATGACAACGTTGTCAAGACAGTCCGCATCTTAAACTCTCACATTAGCGACTCCGATAACGGTGTCCGTATCAAGACCATTGCTGGAAAGACTGGCTCCGTTTCTGATGTCAAGTACGACACCATCACTCTCTCCAACATTGCCAAGTACGGTATTGTCATCGAGCAGGATTACGAGAATGGCAAGCCTACTGGTACTCCCACTGCTGGTGTGCCTATTACAGACGTGACCATTAACAAGGTCACCGGTACCGTCAAGTCTTCCGGTACTAACGTCTACATTCTCTGCGCCAACTGCAGCAAGTGGACTTGGACTGGAAACAGTGTCACTGGCGGCAAGACTGTCAAATGCCAGGGTGTCCCTGCTGGCGCCTCCTGCTAAGCGAATTGATTATATGGAATTGAGACACAATGCCAACACAGTGGCTACTTAGAATCCTCAGATTGTCAGTTAGATTGTACCACTTTACTGATTCCCTGTATTCTAGATTATATAAACCTATTCTGTATTGCATGTAGAGAATTATCTCACCTCAGACTATTGAATAAAACCAGCCCACACCTTGAACAAATATGCCTATTGAAAAGTTCCTTAGTGACATCCGCATTTGATTTCAGCAGATCTTGATACATATGTGCAAATTACTATTCTAGTTTCGTAAACTCGACAAATGTGTATCGCTTTCCTGACCAGCTATATGTTTCTCCAACCCGATCCGACTCGAAAGAGCAGTTCCAGCCCGGTATTATCATATCGGTTGGCGAATGAGGTGGCATTGCCATATAGCCTCCAAGCCTGACCCTGCGTAGTCTATCGTAGGATCCTGATCCGATCAAATCTCTCATCTCATAAAAAGCGCCAAAGTCGTTCTGCGGGAAATATACGACTTCAAGGCTTTCCGGAAGGATGCTACTCAGATCTAGTAGTGGTGGCGGAGTCACATTTCTCTCATGATCGCTGGCGAACACAAGGTCCAACTCATGGATTTCGAGTACGCGGAGTGATGTTAAGTCCTTCAACGACCCAATAACAGCTTCTTGGGTATAACGTTCTTCAAATCTGTGATCGCACCGATACTCGATTGTGTGGAACCTAAGTTCCGTCAAGTTCTTTCCATGAGACCTCAAGACTCGTCCGAACTGTGCCATGTCAAAAACCCAGCCTTCATCATCCTGGTCGTATCCATAAAATCCTTCTAGGTCCGAGTCTCCCAGAGTTATGGATAGTCGGCGAAGTTCAGGGCAGCGGGTGAGGATATCGAGTAGGCCGGCAGAGTCCACGAGAGAATTTCTGATATCGAGAGTATGCAAACTGGACATTCGATTAGTCCATATCATTTTTTCCACCTCATCTTTCCGCCAGTCAATTTTGACAAGGTGCAAAATTTCTAGGCCTGGATGAAACAGGACAGCTTCAAAATCCGCCATGGCAGTTGCTTCACGATCAGAAGCGCCGGCAAACAACCATATATCCTTCAGGTGCTTCAATCCGTAGTTCGCAAATGTCTCTGGCCCTGTAGATTCAAGTCTCTTCGCACGCGGTGCTTGTACGCTTGTCACGGGCGTGAATCCAAGTTCTTCGTCTTCGATTTGCATATTCTCGTAGTCATCTATATCTCTTTCCTCGTAAGAAAATTCATCTTCCATCATTAAAGACCCATTCAACATCCACGTTAGACTCGCCGGCCGTTTGCTCACGTCGACGCCAGCTCGTTGAACATTGGGTGTCAAGGTGAGAGCAAGTGCTCCAACGCCACCAAACATCCCACGAAACTCATCTTGGAGGGTGCGCTCAAGACAATCCCTAAACTTCGGTGGAATTTGCACGTGGCTGAGCGTTGCGGCGAACAACGACCTCGATCTGGGCGAAGGGTACACGCCGTCTCTCATACTGAGCACGCGTACCATCCTGGCCAGATGCGGTGCACTTAACAGCGTCCGCAAGAAGCAGAATATTTGGATATCCTGGAGAAATTGCACGTTGATCATGCGATAGAGCAGTGGTTGAGTAATGCGGCAAAACTGACGAGAGACGAGACACAGCGAAACGAGGGGTTGGAGCGGATGCGACTCAGGCTGCAAATAGGATTGTACATTATAGCCCCAGCGGTCCCAGGGGCGTTCAACCACCGTGGGCTCGAAGAAGGAAAAGGCTAGGGCCCATATTTCATCCGGCACGATTGGGGTTCCCATTTTCACCGTGTAATTGAAGAGAGAAATTGGATGTGTGAACAACGATGGAGCGGTGCAATAAATGTAGTTGCAATAATTGGGCCGCTACCTGGCTCAGTTGTCATTTCAGCGAATTGTCCAACGCTAAATGATGACAATTTAGTGGGGTAAATGCGCTAGTCGCGCACTAACACACTGCAACGAATATGAGTTTGGAATGGAGACAGGCAACAAACTGCATACGATCACAGCATGAGTCAGTCGAAAGTTCCATAACTACTATAAACACTCTGAGTGGCTAAAGTCTCAATTATTTGACTGTTACTGCAGTTGAGTTGTTCAAACCGAGGTTCGCCGAAGATATGTGGCATCATCACCAGCAGATTTACTGATAGTAAGCTTCCTGGCTAGCCCGAGTGCCATACACTGCCTCTCGAAGCGGGGTCTCAAATACATCTCGAATTTCGTTAAGAGTGAGGCCAGCATTGATTGCAAGCTGTAGCATGACCCTGGCCTGCTCAGCACCAACATAAGACGAAAAGAAACTATCCAGAGGTTAGTCGTGAGCACTTCCGAAGTGACAATCAACATGGGGTAACATACATGGAGTCTGGGTAGGGACCGGGTACTCCTGTGCCTGTTATGGGTCGGGCTACAGCAACAGTGGGAATTCCTTTGGCAAAAATCTCATCGGCGGCTGCCTGGGCACTAGGGCTCAGTGAAGCTGCACCTGGACCCAGAATCACTAAACCCCTGTGATATAATTAGCCACAAGATAATGATGCTAGCAAAAGACACTTACTTGGCACCATTAGAAACCGCGGCGTACATTAATGACGCATCAAATCCTTCTAGTACCTAATCAGCGATCCCTCCAATTTTTTAACAAATATTATCTAGTATCCTTACGGTGACCATAGAGAATAATGACAGAAGGCAGTTCTGTAGTGTTGGAGATGTCAAAATGGGGACGGCCAGTTGGGTAAGCCGGGCCAAAGTAGTAGAACGGCTGTCCTGCGAGAAAAACGCCTAGGTTGCCTTGTTCAAGAGCTTTGAAAGTATCCGGTGTGTTTGCATTGACTTTTGTCGAGTAGAAAATGGACGAGATTCTGGGCTTGTCAGATCATTCCAAGGCACAGGACACTGCACTACCTACCTATCGTTGAAAGCAATAAGACCACCACGGTTGCGGGACGATGGCGAGACGGCTGCCGATACGGCCTGATAGAAGTTAGACCGGCCGTCTGGCGAAATGTAAGTATCAGGACGCATGGCCCCTGTCGCAATAAATGGCTTCGAGCAGTTGAAGGTCAAATCAACACCAAAGGCCTACCATGAGTTAACTCACATCCAGCATCAGTTGATGTTTGAACTTGCCGTCTCTTCCATGGTGTTTGTGCCGTGGAACATGATTGCGCCAACAATGTCAGATCCTTTGGAACAAAGTTGTTTGTTGGCATGCTGGCTGATGTTGAGATACAGCGACGAGTTCAGACCTGAGCTGCCCCCAGGGACATCAAAGCTGACAACGGCTAGCTGGGCAACATCCAAAACTTCAGAGACATTTCCGATCAACTGCTCGGGTGTAGGCCCTACTCCGGCGCCGTAGTTGACATTGTCGAGTCGGCTATAGTTCGAGGCAGAGAGGATAGTGCCCCTGGCGCTGTAGATGCTACGGTCACTGTATTAGCTCGGGTTTCTTGTGGGTGGGTGAAATACGTGCACAACTTTTGGCAAGGAGGAATTCGTAGAAATCCACTCTAAGCCTGAATCAAAACGAGCTTGAACTGTCGGCAACACGAAGGCGGCGAGGGCCACCACACGAGCTACAGTGGAGAAGAAAAAGCGAGACATCTTCCACCAGAGAAAGATGCAATACCGAGGTGAATTTGATCTATGGGACCAGTAAGACCTGTCTAGCTCGTTCACCGATAACTTCTTTATATGACCTTGCTTGCAGATTCTCCGCTTTTCGCTCTCAAATCAAGCCCCGAGGTGTCAATCATGCATCAAAATTATCATTAATAATGTTCGATTAACTCCGAACTAGCCCATGGCGCATTGGGGTAAAATCTCCCTAGCCCACTCTCTTTATCTGCTACTTTTGATAAGAAATGGCATGCTACCAAATACCGGCAAAAATTCTCCGGAACGACGCGAGCCTAAACCCAAGTTCAGTTTCCCCTGCTATCGATAATCATCGTGAATAATGCTAAATTGCGCTCTCCATCTAACCCCTGCCTGCATCGTGCCACATCGTTGCGGGGCAAGATCCTCTGGGTTGGCCAGAAGCTAATCAGTCGGTGAGAGTGCGGGGTGAGGCGTTTATGTCCCCTGAAAGCCGTTATCTCCCGTTGCTCCAAGATGCCTATTTCCAGGAACCTCTGCGCTATCGCCGGGCTTTGAATCCGATTGCCAGGGTTACAAACTCCCATGACATCACTATCGCCAACGAAGGCATTGCTTACTTTGCAGCCCTAACACAAAACAGGAAACTAAATGCAAAGCGTTTGTGTCTGAGTGGGAGGAGATTAGATTGGTCTTTGAAGATAGAGCTTATAGAGTGGTTTCCAGTATCCAATTATCCATTTGTTTGTGTCAATTAATCCAGATAGTAGCTCTGCAGCACACTAACCAACTTAAAATTGAGCTTATAAATTCAGGCCTTCTAAGCATACCATTCCTTAAAAACCGGGGCAGTAACATCATCCGCCACAGCCCCGAAGCTCAGGTGTTTTATCTCTGTCGCTTCTATGTCCTCGTTGAGGCCTTCATAAAAGCCAGGGGGCATCTTGACGACTCCCCACCTGACTTTGCTCTCAGCAACCCTTGACAGTACCTCGTCGTTGGCACTTTGAAACCTCTCCGTCATCTCAAAGTTGTGAGAATACACGATACTATTTACGCTGCCTTCATCGCAGGATGACCTTGCTGATAAGCAATCTGATGTCTCAGAGGAAGTGGGCATGGCTTTCGAAATAGGAGATGCATGGCATGCAGCCGCAATTGCGAGAGAGTTGCTCCCAACAATAACCATACTGCCCGGCAGCTTTCTCAGGGATAAACCTAAAGGCACACAGAGGATGACTGCAAATACGACTATCGAAGCCACAATGCCAGGGATAGAGTACCCGACAGCAACAAATCCGAGGGTTGACAGGCCCAACTTGGTATTACCCGCTGTACTTGGTTGGCTATACTGTGAGCTATAAAACGCTAAAACATGGTCTAATTAGAACCGGCATGTTTCGTTGGAATAGTGTCGGTTGCTTACCTCCATCGGCCAAAAACACATAACACGCGTTTGACACAAGCCAGTGTGCCAATACTCCAGATGCAATGCACGGTATGGCCCACGAATAAGGAAGCTGGAGACGGTAGGTCGAAATTTGCTCCCCTTTCGGCTCTGTAACCCTGAGAGCTTTATATTTGATACCCATCAAGGCCCACTCTTTAGCCATTGATAATTTGGTTAATAAAGAGTTGAGTTGTAGGTATGACATGGACAGGATAAGTTGAGGAATATTGGCCAGTAGCACAACGTGAACAAAATCACCAGAAAATTCATCCGACGAGCCACTGTTCTGGACAACGAAATTGTTGGTTCCGCTGGTTCCAAATGCACCCGATCTAATTGATAGTCAGCAATTTGAATGCCAATAACACTGAAATAAGGAGGCTCCCTTACACCCGGAAGCTGCCACCAGTGGCTTGACCTAAATAGTGCAGTGACACTGCCAGAACAGCCAGAAAAAACAGATATGTTCTCAACCAAGATACTTGAGGGATTGCTCCAAACGCGTGAGCCCTCTTGTTTTTCCACTGGCGGGCGGCCGGATGAACTAGTTCATGCTTGGTGTCGGTGTGTAAGACCTCCACTCCAATAGCTGCATGTTCGTAGTCATTTGGGGCCCTAGAGCCTTTGAAATACCGCCACAAGTCAGTTTGCATGTCTTGCATTTCTAGTGTGCACATGCGTGTTGTCGCTCGGTCGGGTCGTCGAAGCAATGAATCAACTGCGTCTCCCAGCGTTACAAGAGGATGCTGGTCCTCGCTCAAGACGAAATGAACCATGACATAGATGCACATTGCGGTTTTCACAATGACACAAATGACGACGGCAAGAAAGAGGGCGTTAGACATGCCAATTTTGCACAGCTGTTCAGTCTTCTCGGCGAGACAGTACTCAACATTGAGCGTGTTGTACTGTTCGTCAAACCCGCTCCGCATCTGGCCATCCAATATACCTTTGTCTAAGGACTCTGTGTCCCAAAAAGAAAACTCCCAGCTTTCTTCGCTTGTATCATTGCGAGGGTCCATTGTATAAAAGTCGCTTGTGTAAACTCTGTTGTAACCAAGAACAGGCTTGCATAAATTCTGGCACTTGCCACTGTCAAAAGCCGAGTAGATTTTGCAAGCCTCATAGTTCCATAAGGAATTAGTTTCCTCTTCAGGAATCATGTCTTTCCAGAATGCAGCATCGCTGCTTGTCATGTTGGGAAAGACCTCGTCTCGCCTCCAGCCCGAGGTTTTGCTTCCATCATTATTCACCACCAAGACAACATTCAGATATTCCGTGAGACCTTGGCCACTGTTACAAAACAGAAATTGGCTGCGACATGCGGCTACATCGAGCTTCTCCCAGTGAGAAGTACTCGACTGGGCTGCGGCATATGAAATGTTATTTCGTTCGTCAGACGTTTTATTCATCCATGAGACCGGAAAGACATCTCCATCAAACATCCATGTTGGGTTTTTGTCAGTTACGGTGCTCTTACAAAGTTCATCATTCTTTTCATGACCCGGAAGTCCCTGAGTAGAGCAATTATATGGCACGCGCGTGTTCCAGAGACTCGCACCGGGTGCAAAGTACTGGGCACCTTGGACAAATGACTCGGAGGCGATGGTCAACCCAAAATTTCCTTGGACTTCTGCAACCTCAAAAATAAGGGAGTTGAAGAATAGGTGAAGGGGAATGGAGCTGCAAGCCAAGACTATCCAACAGACAAGTTTCAGTGGGCCAATGTGAACCAGGTTGCGCAGGGATTGCACTCCCACGTTTACCCAGGAAGATCGTGCATGGGCGCGGTCGAGATCTTGGCGAGACGGCGCGTTGAGTATTTGCATAAAGAAATTGGACGATGCGAGAATGAGAGTCCCCAGGATGTTGAGAAGAAGGTGAAGAAAGAGGTTCAGGGTTTTTGACCGAGAGCAGGGACCCGAGAAGAGAATCACGGCCGCGTCCAGGCCACCAGCTCGCGTGCAGCCATAGATGAAGACAGCGAAGAGAAATATCGCGAGAAGGGCTATACAGGCAGCGTTGAGGGCAGCGATGCGCTTCCAGCTTGCTACCCGCAGGGCACGCAGCTGAACACGCATGCTCGCATCAGGTCGCGGCGGCAAAGGGCGGCTGGGGAAAAGGTGGTGTTTAACCCAACGGGATTCCTACGATTGAAGAAATACAGCCGCTACAAAGTCTCTGTAGGCGCAGTCAATCCAGCTACGGAAATTAGGGGCGTAAGCCGCATCCTTCGCGTTTCATCTGCCTGAGCACTACCCAATCTGTCAAAGCTTGGTTCCTTCGCGACTATTTGGGGGCGATGCAGTGGGGCTAAATTGCAGTATGAACACATGGTTGACAAAAAGCTCAGTGTTTCGACATCTTATAAAATGCCATCCAGAGTGAATGATCCGTCGAGTCTACTCTAAGTATTAAGCTGTTGGGTAAATGGGGCATAAAACACTCACAGCAGGGGGCTGACTAGGCTGTTTTATTCGGCCTTGCCAATTGCAATTTACCCCCTTGTAACTGCAAATATCAATTCAAGGGTTAGGGTTAGGGTTGATCAGCATATGGTGCATCTATTTAAAGACGCGACAATAGACGATTTCCCTGGCCCCTTCAAGAATAAAATCCTATCTATGGTCGCTTCTTTATAGTTAACAATATTCCGTAATATCAGCAAACTCAAGAAGGCCTTTCTTTTGATGCGAACAATAACCTCCTCTAATACGTTCGGAAGGTTTATCTTATCGACTTGACACGAGTTTCAATACATCTCACATGACGCTCATTTACCATTTACCATGCTCTCTGCCAATGAAGATTACTGTTTAGACCTTTAGGTCAATCGACTCGCCCAGGTGGAAGGCAGAAGGAAGAGAAGTGTGGCCGACAAATATGGCAGACCAGGTCGAGCGCAGTTACGAAAACCAGCATGTTGCCCAGGAAAACCCCCACGGCAACTCAACTAAACCTGGTGTGGGAGTTGACGACCTAATTGTCGCATGCGCGATTGTCAAAAATCGCAGTCTGGACATTGTAAAGCACATGCAGCAAAGACGTTGGCCTCGTGCTTGCCTTGTTCATTTACGTTCATTCCTATATGAAGCAAAGCTTAGGGGATGCCCAAATCTACTTTTTTTAGCACCAAAACGTATTGTATCAATTTGATTGCATTCCGAGAGAGCTAATGTTTGTCTCATGCACAGCTTGCAATGGTTTTCAGCATAGTTCAATCCTTTTGGAATAAAAATGGGCCGTTTGAGAGCATTTCTTGCAATTACGGTCAATGATAGCGATTAATAGCAGTGCCCCGTGACGGTCGCTACATAAATTATCAATGCTCTCACTTTTTTAAGCAAAATCATTCATTCTTTAGATTTGATTGAACGGAGCAGAAATTCATGTTGGCCTCCCTGTCAAAGCCCGGCGGTGTGCTCATTGGTGCGTTATGCCGGAAATAATGTCATAGTTGGCCATCCGTTAATTAGCTGGACGCAAAGCTTGGTTGCCGACTTGCCGGCTAAATAGGCGGTGTTTCCGCGTCACCGCTGGGCATTTGGGGGCGGTATAGGGACCGTGCGGGGTTTGGGGTGATGTGAGGAGCAAATCTCTCGATACAGTTAATTTAAGCATGGGTCCTTGGGCATGGGCAAGCCGGATTGCGGAGAAGTGCACGGAAGAACTGCAAGAATTTCCACGTATAAGAGCGCAGCAATGCTTCATAATGCCCCCAACGCTGGTCTGCAACAACCATGGGGGTTCAACTTATAAGTAGGGAGGCCGAAATTGTGGAATTCGTAGATCAGAGCTTCGGTTGACCCTGGGAAGTTGTCCACCATTTTTGTTTGACGTATTCGAGGGATTTCGTCGCCATGCTTGCTCCGTCGCTTCTCTGGCTCATCGCCCTGTGTGATTTGCTATCAATTGCTGCTGCAGCAAAGCACAGCCAGCTCCCCAAGCGGCCAAAGCTGACCCCGAGCCCATTCAATACGGGACACGCCCTGCCGTACTCTCCACCAAGAGACAAGAATCGCTACTGTTATGTGAAACCGACCAAGGGTACAAACAGAGACGATGCCAGTGGCATTTTAAAGGCTTTCAAAAAATGCAACAACGGCGGAACAATTGTCTTTGACGACACATATCACATTGCGTCGCCGCTTGATCTCACGTTCTTGAAGAAGGTGGACGTGATCATCACTGGAGAAATCAACTTCAAGGATGACGTCTACTACTGGGCTGACAACAGCTTCAAGTTCAACTTCCAGAACCAGTCCGTTTTCTGGAAGTTTGGTGGACAGGATATCAACATTTACGGTGATCTGACCAATGACAAGTCTGTCATTGATGGCCATGGAGAGCCCTACTGGAAGGAGCTCCAGGCCAACTCGAGTGTAAGTTCCGCAAAACTGTTGTCATGAAAATGACTAACCAGGGGTAATAGCTTCTGCGACCGATGCTGTTTTCTTTTGAGGGCGTAAAGGGTGCCACCATGTCCAACCTACGCATGCGAAACCCACCCAATGTAAGCGATTCCGAAAAATGTCCAGGATGATACGGTGCTAATAGATACATAGTGGTTCAACCTCATTGCCAACGCCACTGATGTCCTCATTAGTGACATGCACTTGAAGGCTTCCGTAAGTTGGTTTTCCCAGTATATTGAAACTCGCTAACGAAATAAAGAGCGTCAATGGAACCAAAATCGCCAACTCTGACGGTTGGGATACATACCGCGCAGACCGAATTGTCATCCAGAACTCAGTTATTGACAATACTGATGGTATGTAAACGTCAACCTAGCAGCAATGGTCTATTATAACTTGGGCTGACCTGATTTCCTTTTGTAGACTGTATCTCCTTCAAGCCTAACAGTACCAACGTCGTCATCCAGAACCTGGTCTGCAATGGCTCTCACGGAATCAGTGTCGGATCCCTTGGTCAGTACAAGGGTGAAACCGACATTGTTGAGAACTTGTACATCTACAACACTTCCATGTCCAATGCCAGCGACGGTGCCAGAATTAAGGTCTGGCCCGGCATTGAAACCGACTTTCAGGCTACCCTCAACGGCGGTGGTGGTCTCGGACGAGTGCGAAATGTGACGTACGATCTCTTCTACCACGAAAACAACGACAATGCCATCACCATCACTCAGTGCTACGGCCAAAAGAACCAGACTCTTTGCAACCAGCACCCTGTATGTTCGGCTTGATTCGCCCAGGATTGAGACATACTAATCGCACATTAGGCAAATTTGACAATTGAGGACGTTACGATGAAGAACATGTGGGGAACCACTTCAAAGAAATATGATCCTCGAGCTGGCACACTTGTTTGCAGCGCCAAAGACGTAAGTCTCTCCCATGCTAACAAATTGGACTTCTACTAACAGACCATCTCTAAATGAAGCGATGCACCAACATTCAAGTCCAGAACATCTCCGTGACTGTCCCCAGTGGCGAGGCACCGCAGTACGAGTGTGTCAATCTTGATAACGGATTGCTCAACATTACTTGCATCGGCCAGGATTCAAGCGACCGAGACACCTCTCAAGGCTAATTTAAAATAATCTTCGATTCTGTTTCATCCTACTAGATATACTAGGAATGTACATAGCCTATAAAACAAATATGTCGAGACGGCTCTCCAAATGTTAGCTTAGAAGCAGTGAGACTCGATTTCATTCAAAGCAGCAGACACCGAGATTTGGTTGTATAATCTCATGTCTCCATAATCCAATTCTTTGGCTAATTCTCCTTCTCTTCCTCCATTTTTTGCCTATGGGCTTCAATTTGCTCTATTATATTGTGTGGGAAACCCCGTGGGGGTTCCTTGTCCGGCCCAATTGCACTGTCCTTTATCTGGGTCGTGAATGTCCATTTTCCTGAGCCCAAGGTCTCCGTCTTAGATCCCTCCAAACCAGGAAGGACCAGCTCCATGGTGGTGGTGGGTGGGACTTCAACGTCAATGGTAAATTGACGCAGCCCATCTTTTTCAGCTGCTACTGACCACTTGCTCGATACTTTTCCGTAAGGAGTAAGATGCTCGGCTTCAGCGGAGGTAAACCCACCGCCAAGAACTGGCTCAACTCGTGACTTCTTCCATCCGGGGCTCACACCCTGGAGACCAGCAAGACGCTCCACCAGGAATTTGGTTACGGCACCGAACGCATAGTGGTTAAAAGACGTCATCTCGCCTGGATTGATGGATCCGTCAGGTCGCATACTATCCCATCGCTCCCAGACTGTTGTTGCTCCCATTGAAATGGGATATAGCCACGAGGGACACTTCTCGTTAAGCAGCATCTTGTACGCGATATCGATATGTCCGGTTCGTGCGAGGGCTTCGCACACGTAAGGTGTGCCTGCAAATCCGGTACCAATCCTGAAGTCATTGTTCCTAACCACACTAACGAGTCGTTCTCCAGCTCTCTGAGCCTGCTCTTCGGAAAGCAGATTGAAGCAAATTGCAAGTGCATACGCCGTTTGCGAATCGGATATCACTCGTCCGTTCTTGCTAACGTACTCTTCCTCGAACTCTTTTCTGGCATTTGCAGCCTCAGTTTCATATTTCTTAGCGTCTTCTGTTCGGCCAAGTAAAGTAGCAACTTTGGCTGTGACATCAAGAGACTGAATAAGAAAGGCGTTAGCAACCAGTGGCGGGTCGGTAAGAGCCTTGAATGGCTCATCAGGCGGCGCATTGGGGTCGAGCCAGTCCTATTATATTCGTTAGACAACCAAATTCCCAAGCTTGAACAGGAGACTCACGGCTAGTTGGAATTGTTTAAAGTCCCACAAGTGGGTGCAGCGGGTTTTGTTTCGGGGGATGACGTTTAACCATGCCACCATTGACTCGTACTGACGCTGTAGAATCACAGCATCGCCCGTTTCCTCCCAAAGGGCCCAAGGAGCAAGGACCGTGACGTCGTGCCAAATTGCACCAGGCCAGACATTGCCCCAGAAAAGATCGTCCTGGAGCATGTTGGGACAGACCATGGGAGGAATTCCATTTTGCACTTTTTGGTCGTGGGCAACATCTCTTAGCCAATCCTTGAGAACTCCAAAGCAGTTGTATATGAAAGTAGCGGTTGGGGCGAAAAGGGCGAGATCTCCTGTCCATCCTAGACGCTCATCACGCTGAGGGCAGTCTGTCGGGATCGAGAGGAAGTTGCCTCTCATACTCCATTTGGTATTGCTAAACAGCTGGTTGACCTTTTGGTTGGAAGATGAGAAAATACCAGCCTCTTCCATGTCCGTATTGCAAACGACTGCCTCAATAACATCCAGGACATCAATTTCTGGGGAAGGCCAGTTGTCGATCTGGGCATAACGGAACCCATGAAATGTGAAGCGAGGTTCGTAGGCTTCTCCATCCTCGTCTCCTTTCAGAGTATATATATCTTGAGCTTTGCACTTTCGTAGCGGTCGAATTCCCAACTCGCCATTCTCGAGAACTTCGGCGTGCGACAAGATTAACTTGTGGCCTTGAGGGCCCTTGACTTTCTTTACTCGCAGATATCCAACGAGGTTCTGTCCAAAATCGAGGACGATCTTTCCCGAGGGCGTCGTAATCTTTTCAATGGCTCTGACAGCTTCTTGGCGCGTAGCAGGCTCCTTGAAGCCTGAAATGAGATCCACGCTTTCGGGGAGTGATGGCAACACATCAACACCCTTCCACTTCTCCAGCTCGGTTCCAGCAATAGACCAGCCAGGAATCTCAGCAGTTGCATCGTACTTTTCTCCGTCGTATATCTCAGCCAGGCGAATAGGGCCCTGAGCTGCGGTCCAAGTGTCGTCTGTTGGGATGATGCGGGTTGTGCCGTCACGGTATCGAAGCTCCAATTGCGCCAAAACCGCGGTGCGGTTTCCCCAAATATTGCGACGGCCTCCTTCAAAACCTATTCTTCCTCGGTACCAACCTTCAGCAATTCTGAAAGCAATACAGTTGGCCTGGGAGGATAGATATTCGGTAACATCATAGGTCTGGTACTGTAGCTGTTCATGATACTGCGTCCAGCCAGGCGCAAGGAAGTACTCGCCGACCCTCTTTCCGTTAATTTCAGCCTCATATAGTCCTTTAGCGGTAACATATAGTCGCGCTGAGAGGAGGTTTTCCTCTACTGTAAATTCTTTACGAAACAAATCCTCGGGCTGGGGCTTGTCCGTATCAACCTCGGACCAAGGGGCAGAGATAAAGTTGCTCGTCCAGTCTTGCCGTCTTAGAAGTCCAACCTCAATAGAAGCGGGCTCGCTCCAGGAGAGGAAATCAGCCTGGTCACTTCCACGAGCACGAACTCTGACAGAATAACGCTCTCGGGAGCCGAGTGTTTGGGCTACAGGCCAGGGAACTAGGTGGGATTCCCCTGAAGTAACACGGGTAGATGACTGCTTGACGACTTCCGTTCCCTTTACCTCGTTCAATTCAATTTCATATTCGGTTTGTTGGAAATTTTGGGGCACATTTTCGAAGCGCCAAGAGATTCTAGGATGTGTTTCATGGACACCGAGGGTGTATCCCGGACGGTAGTGTTCGAACCGAACATCAACCACCGATGGGCCAGCCATATCTAAGAGATCAATACAGGTAAAATGTCTTGTTGTGTCAAAAGGAATGGAGCAGAAATTGGGATTGCTGGCGTTGGAATTAGCGGCCTCGCCGTACTACAGATGGCCATGCCCCCGGATTTGTACTTGGCGCCATTCGGGTGAGTTGGGGCCGAACAGGCCACTGAGGGGTAACGTCGCTGGGTCCTCTCATGACGCCTGATCATTCAAGCGACCTTTTGGCGAAGTTCATCCGCGGGAAACCCGAGGTTCGCTCAATAGGAACGCGTGCAGGTCAATTAACCCGGTCGCTTTTGGATCAACTTGGCCCCATGTTGCGAGGTTTTGGGGATTTGGAGCCGAGTCCAAGGCCCCGGCTACCCCGGCTTCTTTGCAGTCCCCTCACGGCAAGCAGGCAAATGGCAACGGTTTCATCAGGGTTTGGACAGCATTCAGAAATTCAGACGCAGGTAAACACATATTCATCTTATATGTATCATTACAAAAATTAAATTGGTACATAGCACAAGTTGTTTCTCGGCATTGCCTCTCACCAACAAGACGAGTTCGCCCGTCGATAGCCCGAAGATCCACAAATCTCAACTCCACCAAGACCCTCCAGAGCCATCAATCTTAGCGCAACGCCATAGAATAGCAAACCATGTTCGTGAGCTTTCCTGAAGTGCCATGTGATTTCTTTCTCAGCAGACCAGTTGGTGGGACCTAACGCCAAACCTTTTATCGAGGTCAAATCCCTTTGGGCACGTTTCTGGAGGTTCCGCCCAAGCTCTAACATCGAGATTTCTTGTTTCTTTTGCATTTGGCATTCCTTAGCAAGATGACCCCTCGTCAGATTCTCACCCATCTCGAAGCTAATATTTCTCCCCAAGTTCATATGCTTCTCTGTGTTCCCGCTTCTCTATAATCTTGGAAACTTCTTGGAAAGGTTGACTCACCGAACCCTTCATCTTTATTCGGGCCTCAAGGCATCGAATAGTACTCTCCAAAACGCTAGCAACAGAGGCATAATGCCAGCTTCCTACCTCACCAACAAAAGTTATATCGTTCAAATGCTAGAGCTCCTTCCTAAAAGCCTATTATCCTACATAATATGCAATATGCGGAACGATAGATTCAAGTCGGGCATCTCCATTTTTTTGAAATCAGATTTATTCTAGTTAAAAAGCAAATAGTTGGCTCCACCAGGTCGCCTACCTAGGAACCTCAAGACAACTGGTTCTCTTACAAACAAGTGGCATCAATAATGCGGCCCCGTGCCTTATAGCTCACTTTTATCCTTCAATTATAACTACGATTAATTACGAGCATACATAAACATCATTATCTGTTCAGGTTTTCTCTTCTTTTTTTTTAAGAAAGTGGCATCCTGTTATTGAAGAAGGTTATCTTCCACCCCTCCATGTTCAATATTGTGCTAATTGACGATGATCTTGGTCCATTTACCCTCACATGTTTCTTGGTCAGAACAGCAGGTTGTATTGAAAGCTATGAGAAACCTCCATTTCAGTAACCGCACAGAAACGTAGTTGTAGTCGTCGGGCTGTGATAACTGCCTAAATCACAACTTCGGTGCTAGTATTGGTCTCGCAAGGCGATTTCGCTAAAACAAAAACACCAACTGTGCCACTCACATACCGCAAGTTTGCGACCAATATTTGTGGGACGAAACGACGAACGACTTCGCAGCGACAAAATATTGGAGCCCAAGGCCTGGCTAGAGATGGGTACCCCTTACGGGCGGCTCCCTTGTTGCTGCATGAGGCTCCGGCTTGTCGTTCGCTGCTCCTCCCCAATCAATGCATCCATTATGGGAACTTGCAGGGCTTCCGAAGAGCTGCCCGCCACCCATTGGCTCCACGCTGCGTTAGCTGACAGCTGCGCGCTTAACTACCAACGCGAGCAGAATTCGTTACACAGCCTCTAAAAATGAATATTTTCAAGATGATCCCACCCATGACTTTTTCCACTTCACATACCGTACCAACAGCTAATCGGGGCCGGCCATCGTCAAGCTAAGCGGTATGGCTGACCCGTTCGGGATCATCGGCGTCATTGGCCTCGCTGGCCAGGTTCTCACTAGCGTCGTTAAACTTGGTCTAGACCTAAAAGATGCCCCAGCCGATTGCCAAAGCTTCGTGCGCCAGCTTCAGGCTCTAAAGACTGCTCTCTCAGAGACCAATACCAATCTGATTCTCAATCCAGACTTTGTTGAGGCATTCCATGGTCACCATTCCACAGTTCTCTCACAGCTACAGTCGACATCTCAACTTACTGATACCCATCGCATGGTGTCAGCATGTTGGGATGAACTAGACAGTTTAATCAAGGCATTGAAGAAAAGATCCAACCACAAGATAAACTGGGAGCGGATAAAGTCAACATTCCTCGCCCAAAAGATCAAGGATGCGGTAGGCAACCTTCAGCGTCAGTGCCAGATTCTAAACAGCCTAGTAGCGATTGATGCTGCTGCCTTGGGTGCAAGAACATATGTTGAACTGCGCCACGTTAGAAGAGAACAACAAGAGACGAATGCTGCCGTCGGCCAACTTCATTATCGTCTGGATTCCAAGGAAATCTCAAAAGAACGGGATGCAATCCTAGACTGGTTGTCTCCCACCAACTACACCACACAACACCAGGATTTCATCACTCGACGACAGCCTGGAACTGGTCGGTGGCTGCTAGACTCTGAAAAATATAGAGAGTGGTCAGCAGAAGAATCCAGCATCCTCTTTTGCCCTGGAATCCCCGGGGCTGGAAAAACTATCCTCACGGCAACAGTCATCAACCATCTCCTCCAAACATACCAAGGAGACCCAAACGTTGGCATCGCCTACATCTACTGCAATTTCCAACGTCAAGATACTCAAAGGGCGGATGATTTAATGTCTTCGCTTTTGAAGCAACTCTGTGAACAATTAGG
Source organism: Calonectria naviculata (assembly GCA_003031705.1). Lineage (NCBI taxonomy): Eukaryota > Fungi > Ascomycota > Sordariomycetes > Hypocreales > Nectriaceae > Calonectria > Calonectria naviculata. Next base: position 3,809 of record NAGG01000735.1, on the reverse strand, counting down.
TTTCATCCCTGACGCTTTGGATATCCTTTACAACGACTGCAAGTCCAAAGACAAATCGCGACCGCCTTTTACAAAACTCTCTGAATGTCTCCAATCGGCGTTGGCGCAGTACTCTAAGGCTTTTATTATTGTAGATGCACTTGATGAATGCCAGGAGATTGAACGACACAAGTTTCTAACCGAATTGGAGATCATCCAGAAAGATTCATCTGCAAGCGTCTTTGCTACATCCAGATTTATCCCCAACATATTGGAGCACTTCGCCAACTATCCGCTTCTTGAAATCCGTGCTCAGCAAGACGATGTGGAGCTCTACTTGGAGCAAAATATGAACAAGCTCAAGCCATTCGTCCAACGGAACTCTAAGCTGCAGCAAGAGATAAAATCTTCCATTTCAAAAGCAGTCGATGGAATGTGAGCCTTCATTCTATTCATCCATCTTAATCACCATTCATTAATCACGCCCTAGGTTTCTGTTGGCACAAACATATCTCGATTTGATGGGCGGCATGTTTACAGTCAAGGCCATCAAGAAGGCATTGGCCAATATCCAAAAGCAAACCCAAGTGGGAAGTGACGACCAAAAGGTCAAAACATTGCGCGCTGCGTATGACGAGGCTCTGGAGCGCATCAATAGACAGCCTGAAGGGTCCAAAGATCTTTCTCTCCAGGTTTTAGCTTGGCTTACATTCGCAAAGCGGCCGATGACCGTTCTTGAGCTTCGCCACGCCCTTGCGGTAGAGGTTGGGGAGGATGAATTTGATGAAGATAATATTCCCGACCTCGATGACATTGTGGCCATTTGCTCCGGGTTAGTTACCGTCGACGAAGCAAGCGCCACTATCAGATTGGCACACTACACCGCACAAGAATATCTGCAGCAAACCAAGGACCAATGGTTTCCCGGCGCCGAAGCAGAGATTGCACTCGCTTGTGTATCCTATCTTAATTTAGAAGTCTTCGAATCAGGAGTGGCCGAAGATTATGATGGGCGAATGAGAACTTACCCTCTGTATGAATATGCAGCATATTATTGGGGTTACCACGCTCAAGGTTCTCTAGACTCGTACGAAGAGATCGTGGATATGCTCGAGTGCCCTGGAAAATTAGAGGCGGCATTCCAGGTTGTCAAATCCCACCCGGACAATGGGCTATTTTATGCTACAAGTGACCAGGTTGAGGGGGCAAGCTCGCATTTACTGGCCTATTTCGGGCTTGTCGAAACATTTGATCTGCCACGGGTCAGTGACCAGCTTGAAGCGAAGGATATTCACGGCGCCACACCTATCTTATGGGCGGCTTCAAATGGCCAACTCGAAGCAATGCGCCGATTGATCGAAAAAGGGACTGACCCCAATTATGAGGATGAGCTCGGAAACACGCCCCTCAGAGTTGCTGCAGCGGGGGGCTATACAGAAATAGTCAAAATGTTACTGGCTGCGGAGGTACACCACCCAAAAGCGTCAGAGTATTCGGATTCTCTGATTCACCCACCCTTTCTGCTTGCCGCTGAAAATGGGCAAGCCGAAGTTGTCAAGGTTCTTCTCAAGGCCGGAGTAGACCCAGAGACCAAAGACAAACAAGGCTATAGCGCATTGATGGCAGCGGCTGAAAATGGACATGAAAATGTCGCCAGGATACTTCTTGCAACTCGCAAGGTTGATGTCAACGCAATTGTCAAGACCGAGCACGAGGGTGGTGGGCGGACTGCAATGTGGTTCGCGGCATTGATGGGACATGTCGGGGCAGCAAAAGTACTCATGGAATATGGGTCAACTGTTGACGTGTGTCTTCGAACAGCTAATCCGTTTCTTCCCAGCATCGTCAGTGGCAGGGTCTCACATAGATCCTTCCTTCGGGTAGATGCAACGGTACTTTACACGGCAGCCGAGTTAGGGTATGCGCCACTCGTCAAATTCTTTATCGAGAGTGGTCTGGATATCAATCATATAATGACTGAGACGACAGTAAAAAGAGAGAAAAAATACAGTAGGTGAGTATGAAGATGTCGAAACATTTCATTTGCAATCCGTACTAACCCATTTATAGAGAGGAAGGGACAGGCCGTGTGGTGAACTATCTCGAGGACTGGATACGGATTGAGAAGAGAACACCCCTCTCTGCGGCTATTAAAAGAAAACATTTCATGGTCGTGGATCTTCTTAAAGAAAATGGTGGTGTTGAGATTCATGAGGTCGAGAACATTAATTTACTTCCTGGCTCCTTGGAATTTGGCGAAGAGGAAGTCGCATATATTGAGGTTATAGGAGAAAATTCGGCGGCGAAAAAGATTCCATATCACCCATAGGCATTATTGTTTCCTTTTTTCATCTATTTTTCCCTTCGTTGCCCTCTCTTTTATTCGTGAGGCACTCGATTCATTGATGGCGGCAACGCGGTGTAGACTTCGTTTGCATTACGATCAGATTTCGAATGGGGAGATAGCAGCCCTGTTGTTACAGACAAAATGCACATCGTTACTTATGGATAATTATGAGGTAGGAATTCCTCCCATTGAGAATAAATTGCCTGGATCTTCCAGGTTAGAACATACTAGTCATTAACCTACAGTAGAGGGCAATGCGAACAGCGGTCACGACGAGCAAGGGTAACGCGGTCGGATTTTTACGTCATCCGGATCAGGCTCAGATTCTCCATAGGTGGCACGTCATGGCTTGGGGTTAAATTCCTCAATCCTCATCACCTGTTTGTTCCCAAGTTTCGACGTTATCGACGCACGAGCTCACTGCATTGCGTCGTGCCGTCCCGTGTCAAGGCGCAATCTCTGCCGCTGTCACCCCCACTCTCCAGCGGATTCCAACCTTTAGGCTCGACTAAGCCTGAGCCTCACCCAGCCGAGGCCTCCGTCGACAGAACCTACTCATATCAAACACCTCTTGTTCCTTCTGCTCTCTCTCCCACGCCGACGTCGCTTCCGCTATCGCGTCTGCTGCCAAAATGACGAGCAAAGCCAAAGACCTCATGAAAAAAGGGTGGCACCCGGAAAAGCCAGGTACCACCTTGAAAGGCCAAGTGGTGAGTATTTGCCAGTCGCCGCCAAATCAGCAGCCAAGAGCTAATGCAATATCCTGCTCAGTCCGGGCTCTTACACAGGAACAAATCGTCAGATGAGAAATCCGATCACGTCGCCCGTCCCCTATCCCAACTCCGTGACCCATCGAGCTTTGCGCCGCCTCCAAGGCGCACCGGCTCTGGTCTCGCACCGGCCCCGCCGCCTGTTTCAACTCCCCGCAAAGTCATCGCCGCACCATCAAAATATCAAGATCCCCGGGCCGCTCCTGTCGAGGCGCCCACATATCAAAAGCAACCGAATGACCCATACAACCAGCAGGAACAGGAAGAAGAGGAAGAGGCCCCTCCACCACAACCGTACCGAACGAATACAACAGGTCTTGCAACAAGTCACCTACCGCCTCCACCAGGAAGAAGAGATGGCGCAGATGGAAGATCACCGCCTCCATTGCCTCCCCCATCATATCAATCTGCTGTGGCTGGCAGCAATGCCGCTCCACCCAGTCTTCCACCTCGCCTCCCTCCCAGAACCAACTCAAGCCCCAGCCCAGCTGCTGTCAGTCCATCTTCCACGGGCAATAGTCTTCTGAATCAAGGAGCCATCAATCGCCTTGGAGCTGCTGGAGTGTCAGTCCCTGGCTTGGGCATCGGGCGCTCCAGTCCAGCCAATCAAAACTCTCCCTCCCCCCCTCGCCCCGCCTCCTATAAACATCTGACGTTACCGCCCATATCTCGGGTAGAGATTTAGGTGATGGTCGTATCACCTTAAAAAAAAA